>VZTV01113445.1:327-104708 GCA_013400875.1 Anhinga rufa | reverse complement strand
AATCAGTTTCCAGGGTCTGCTCGCCATCTGTGCGCCTTTAGGAGATTGTCACACTTTCGGCTGGCTTCATCCATCTCTCTAATTCCTTAGTTACAGTCAAAACAGTTTTAAAAGGGTTCAGTTCCCACAGTGGGAAAGTAACTGGGACACTGCCCGCTAGCATCACTTCACCCAAGAGCAGCTGACGCCTCATGGAAAACTTTGAAAAGCAAATTTCTCTTCTGAGTCAGTTCTGCTGATGTAGCTTCCACTCAAAGAATTTCTCTGCTCCCTTCTGCTTCTGTATTTGTAAGGCCATTTGCATGAGAAGGGGATCCTGCTTTCCTGGAAGGATGCGCTGCTTCTGGTGAAGTCACAGGCATCTGTGGCATTGGTTCACCCACCCTGAACAATTTGGACTGCTTAATTTTCAGGCAGAAGGAGTCTGATATGATGAGCCATGGCTTTCTGGTCTGGCATGTTTTGAATTATTATTCTGCCTCTGCTACATTTTTCACAGAAGTGCCCTAAGCCACTGACAGACTCTGTTTAGCAATAAAGAAATAATCATCTCCACAGCAGCTAATAGGATGCCAACAAAGATGCTATGTGGCTGAGTCATCTTCATGTTGCAATAGTGCTGCCCAGCTAGCCACCCTACAAGATTTAACAGGCCCAGACTTTTCAGCTGGGATAATCCATCTCTTGCAGTCTCTCTCAATAAGCTTCAGCAACTAGAAGGATGAAAAAAAGAGCCCCTTTCATTGCAGAAGACAACTGATGGTCTCACCACCTAAAGTGCTGACTGTCCCAATATGTATCTTCATTAAATGTGGCAGTCAGTGAGGAGGCTTGGGGAAAAAACAGTCCTTTCATTGTCTGAGACCTCAGAGAAGGATCCCATAGCACGCAGTCATCTGTTGCAGACAGCTCAGACTGTTGGCTAATAGCTGGATTGCTAGTGCAGTTCATGGCAGCTAAAAGAACCCTGGTAAGTCCAGCTCAGCTGCCACTGTTTCACAAGTCTCTCACATAGTTTGGACTGTGTTGGAGACCGGATGGATGATGCCTGAGGCTTGATTTTGAACACTTGTGTCACGTTGCTGGAAATCTCTGCATTTCTTTAGGGGTCAGCATGCTGGTCTTGGGCACTGAGGCAGTTTTGCACTCTACCACAGATACCATAAGGTATGGATTCACCCATCTCACATGCCTGACCCAGCCACTCAGTGGGATTAGAAATACAGAGAGAAAGGGAGAGTACTCTGTTGTGAGTAAATGTCTTTGGCTTCCCTGAGGTGCTCTAGAAAGCTTAGGAGGACAAAGGCTACTGGTTTCCCTGGTCCTTCTTGGGGGAATAAAAATGAGTGCTGCTCTGCTGGCTTGTTTCTTTTCTTTCAGAGAGCTTATGGATCTGTCAGGATATTGCTAACCTTTATGGTTTTAGGTTCTGTTATCAGTCAACAGAAAGCTAGTGGTAGAAAAACACAAAAGAGCCAGCAGAGATTCAGAAAACCTCTGGAAGTAAAGTTGAGAGTTTTGGTCACTTGTAAGATTTGGACAAGAGAAGTGGGGCGGAGGATGCAGCAGCTGTTCAGCTTCCAGGAGCTGCTTTCCTCTGAACATGGAGTGGTTAAGATCTGCTCTTATTCAAAACTTCAGTCCTGGCTACTTTTTCACTTTCAGCACAATGTGAAATGTTCAGACTACCGTTTTGAGTGCCAGCCCAGTGTTCCCAGAGCCCGAGCACTGGAATCTGGGCTTTATGCAAACTATGGGCCTTTACATGTTACCACAAACCAGACTAAGACACTTTGGCCATGTATCAACCATCCAGGTGCCACTGAACATACAGAGCTGGCTTGTATTGCCATGTCCTGATTAGTGTAACACAGAAAGCATCAAAATCAAGCTTTGGCTATTACCTCAGTAATGGGAAGTATGGTTAGCAGATCAAACAGATTTCAGAGAGACCCAAGGAAGGGAATATACTCAGAGGGTTTCAATGTACTAAAATGCTGCAGAAATCAAGGAGCCCATCATCATGAAGAGCTGGGAAAAGGTAGATCCCAAAGATGTAACAATACAAAGCAAAGGGGGAAGGATTCAGAGCTGACCAGAGGAGCTGGTAAAGAAAGGACAAATGGGTCTGCTGATAGCTAGACTTTTCCAACCTGCAATCTCAAGATAGAAACTATGAAGAAGAGGAAAGAGAATGAAATAAAATGAAAGATGCCAACTGGGTGCTTAAAAAGGGGTGAAATTATTTCAGAGATTTCTAAAGAAATTCCATTTGCAGAGAGCAATCAGGTTCATTGCTGCTGTTGAGAATAAAATTTACCCATCCCAGTATTTAGAGGTACCTGTTCTTTGAATGTGCAACAGCACATGTACCCACTGAGTGCTCTGAGAGCAATGAGCTAAATTCTGTTCTCATTTCCATCAGCAGAAAAAATGAGTTAATTGACAGAAATCAGTGACTGCCAGGATCCCAGGTCCTCTAAAGTATCTGGGCATCTGCCTCCTATTTAGTAACCTTTCATTAGCGTTAATGGGAAGTATGTGTCTAAAGAGGAGTTAGATATCTGAATACCCTGGGGATCTGGGCCTGGATTAGAAAGAGAGAGGAAGCAGGAGCCCAAAGTTCAGTTTACTGTGAATGAACAAGTACACCTTAATACTTGCCTACTCTCTAGAGGGATACTTGCACCCACCCTGCTGATGAGTGGCACCAGCTCTCTGCTGCTTCCAAGTCATGAGCAGGAGTGGGTGTCTCCATGGCTTTTCTTGCCCCTTCTCATCGATCCACCTCTTGCTGCAGCATGAAAGTTTTTTGAGTTTGCTCCATTGAACCATCTATCTATCCATCCTAGCAGGGTAGAGTTGCTGTTGTCTCCCTTTAAGTTCAGTGAGGCTCTCTGCATCCTGCTCAGGAGTGAATTGTCCAGGTTAACTGGGCTCTTCTCACTCACCTCTCCTGTGGCATCATTTATAGACTGGCTTTTTAAGTGTGAGATCAAAAAGCAGCTACCAAGCTGTGTCCAGATCTCAAACCCTTATGTCACCTATTGGTAACTGAGGCCACTACCAAGAGTTTTGGACACAACTGAAAGGAAAAGCAGCATGTTGTGTCCTGTGGTTGCACACTCAGAGTAGACTGCGTCCTGTCTGCATCCTATAGTAGCAGTGGGCGCCTGGCCCTTCCTGTTCTAAGGGTGACTCCGCAATCAGGAGCAGGGAAGGGTCCGCTTTGCAGTGGCCTCAGGGGACAGCCTGCTTCATCCTGGCAGAGCAGAGGTCTAAGTGGACATTTATAGCATGGCTCCCCACAAGGGATTTATGGCTTGGCTCCACACTGTGGCAAGCTGCTAAATACTCAGAGTATGGTACAAATTGGTTAGAGGAGAGGCACATAGCCAGAGCTCCATGAGCAACACGCAGGAGGTCTTGCTGACTTATGATGTGTGTGGCAAACTGATGGCTGAGGAGGCTGCTACCATAAATGTGGGTATCACATGTGTTGCTCTAGTAGATGCAGCATCATGTAAACATTAACGCAAGGGCTCTTAAAATGGTATTCTGTAAGCACAGGGTTGTTTCCTCTGCAAAAGAGGCCATCTCTGTTCTCCATTACCAGAAGAAATGAGTACATCCCTCTGTTCCTATTTCACTTTGCCCCGCTATGCACTAAGACAAAACAAAAAGAGAGTGAGGAGGGAGGTAGTAAAGAAGATAAATAAGGGCTTACACTTCCATCATTCAAGCAGTTTGGATGTTGCAGCCTCACTTGGACCTTAAAGCACACTGGAACCTAGCTGAAGGCCGGCCACTTTTGGTATGTTTGCAAATGGCTACTGGTCTTTGAGCTGAGGAGGCACGTTTGTCAGTGCACGGCACTAGCCACCTACATGCCTTCCTAAATTCCCACTGCTGGCCTGAGGATTGGTGTACCACAGCAACACGAGGTCAAGGCCTAGCAGGGCTTGGGCGGGCTTCTTACCTCGTTTCAATGTGTGCTGAGGGGCTCCGGTGACGGCGGGGAAGGCTCTGGTTAAGATCCTGTTGAGAGCTGAGTGTTACCAGAGGTCATCGCTGCTGATGGCTCTTGCCTGTGTGAGAGGAGCGGATTGGTTTTTATCCAAGCCTTAGATTCAACAGTGCTGAACCCATCACATCTGCTTGTGCAGCCACACAGCCCCTCACTGGCAGGCTCGGTGGAGAGGATAGTGCTGAAACATGGTGCAAAGACTGATGACACAGTGTCTTTTGTGGAGATAAAGGGAGGCTGATCCCTTTCATCACTGCTTAAGCAATTGTTTCAGATGTCTTTGCCTTGCTTTTGTTCTGTTCAGGGTGGAAGCTGGGGTCCCTGGCGGATGCAGGACAACCTTTGCCAGAAGGTGCAGCTGTCTGTGAGG
Organism: Anhinga rufa; assembly: GCA_013400875.1. NCBI lineage: Eukaryota > Metazoa > Chordata > Aves > Suliformes > Anhingidae > Anhinga > Anhinga rufa. The sequence goes on along the minus strand of VZTV01113445.1, from coordinate 100,311 downwards.
GTGTGGGCAGTTCCCACTCCCAGTTCACTGGAGGGCAGCCCCACACCCGAGCATCTCCGTCTGTCTTGGCCATATTAGAAATGCCCGGTGCACAGAGACATCCCTGCTCCTGTCCATTGGGGTGTCTTGTGAAAAGACGGACACTTCAGAAAGATTTCTAATTCTGGCTTAGGAGCAAAATGCAACACAAGCCAGCAACACTCACTCCCATCTGACCCCCGCTGTGGTCTTTTTCATAAACGGAGGCCCAGCCCCACTGCTCCCCTGCATGCAGTATGGCAGCCAGGAGCGTGGCTGCAGAACATCAAAGTTAATTAGCATCCAAAAGCAAATAAATCAATCAATACATTCCCAGCCCCCTTAGAAAATCTCATTATTGGGAACCGACCCAGGCAGGGACTCCCAGGAAGAACTACAGAGGAAGAGATTCTCCAAAGCTGTAATTTTTAAGGTTGTACCACTTGGAGAATAATTATAACCAGCAAAACAATGTTCGCATCTCACATTAATATAAAGTAATGACTGCATGCCTGTAGCCAGCTAACCACAGAACTGAGAAGAGACTGTCAACTCTTCTGTCCTGCCATAATACAAAGCATCTTGGAAATGCTAACAGCTGCTGCACAACAGCCTCTTGTCATCCCTCCTTCTTAAAGAGACACACCGAGGGCTGCTTCAGCCTCCGAATACCACTTGTGCAGGAGATGTCGTCACCGACCAGTTTCCTTTCTGTCTAAACTAAAACCAAAAACTGATATGTTTATATTTTTCAGTGAAGCAGAATTTTAAGATCGTTTCGGACATTTTAAAAAGCTTTTCTTTCAGAAAAAATACTGCCTCCAGTTTTGGAAATGTGTTAAATTTTAAAATGTCTTCCCTCCTTTCTACATTATATTTCCTATCCTTTTTATGCAAGTTGCAAGTGTGTTTCTAGCATATACTTATGGTGATGTGCAATGAATTAGTGGAAACAAGAATAACGTACAAACAAATGAAATTAAATAAGATAAAACAAACCAAATCAAACAGTATTTTTGAAATACCAACACAGTTTCTATAGCTGGAAAAAATTCTAATATGAAGTATTTGTCTGTGGGAATTTTCACCAAAATCAATGCGATTTCAGCACTTTCCTCCAAAGTTATTGGAAAGTCTTTCAAACATCCAACCAAAAATATCCTGAGATGAGTCTCAACAGAAGGCTTCATGGGAATTTAGATCAGGGTTGAACCTCCACTTGAAAGGCAATTGGGTCTAGTGCAGCCAGACCGTAAGATCCTTGAGATGGGGACTGTGTTATTAATTCTGTATCAGTGATTATCCTTGAGCCATGAAAGAGACCATGAAGCAAATTAAAAATGCTAACATATTCATTGTATATAGTGAATATAGTAAGGTTTTCTCCAGCAAAGTCTCATGGGGGAGGCATATTGGAGGAGGTCAGCCCTGGTGACAGCTGTGCTGCCCTGGCCCCTGGCTCTGTGCCGACTGCCCAGGCTGTCCCATGGGAATAAAGCCAGTGACAGAGGCCTGACCCAAAGCCAGAAGATTTTGATGCTGAGTTTAAAAAGGAATTTAAAAAGTACTTTAAGTGTTACACTTTTTCTTTAGCAGTCCTGATCTCTGGAAGAAGAATGGGCCACATATAATTACAGCCTGGTCCTCAACATTGTATCAATATTTATGACTCCTTAGTCTGACATTTGCAAAAAAGAAAATGAAAAAAAAAAAAAAAGAAGGTCTTGCAGGGTTAAATAATAAAATGAGAGTGAAAATCAGAAATCAGGCAGTGTGAAATCATCTCCCTTTAGAGTGAGATGAAAAGTTAATAAAATATGGCAAGAGTGTTCTGGAGATCAAGAGAGGACACCGTTATTCCTGGTAACATAAGTTGAAGGGATTGTTACAAGACCATCTGTGATCAGAAGGAGACTTCTGCAAGCCAGTTTGAGTACTCACATGGGTATGCTTTAGAGGCAGTCCCTACTCTTGGTAGTGGACGAGGTTCAGGTCACCATCTTTATCTGTCAGATTAATTAGCTGTCTTAACCAAAGCATTCAGGAGGTTGCACTATTTTGTCAGCAAATTCTTCTGCTGTGGCTTGTTTTGACTCTCTTGGGGAGATAGTTCAGGGGTGGTGTGGTCCACTTATGCTTCAACACCCAGGTTCTCATGCAGGGTTTTGGAAGGCTCCCTTTTGTTCTCTCTCTTGTCTGTTGTACTTTTAAGGCTATCGGGAGGATTAGTAAAACAGTTGTTTAGTGGCTGTTGATGGCTGTTGATGCTTAAACTAACTAAATAACAAAAGAAAGAAAAAGTCAAAGGGATGTTGAGGACAGAGATCATGGCAAGATCCATGAAGTCAGCCTACAAGGATTCATGAAAGATTAGAGCACCTTCACTGTGGTTTTAATGGACTAGAGTAAATCTAGTGGCAAAATTATATCAACAGCATAGATGCAAGGTTTTGCAAATTATGTTCTGCAAAACAGCCAAATCAGCAATGATGGGCACAGCAGAAAATTAATTTATCCCCAGCCAAGAGTGTGCTATGAGAGCCAGATATGGAGGAAGGAAGAGGAGTCTCTTCTAAGAGTACCTGGAAACCTGAAAGTGTCATTTCTCTGCCAGATTAAACACTGACAGGACACCTGCTCTACCTCTTGATAAGGAGGAGCTGGGAGCTCTTTTCGTGCCTCTTGCCATCTAGGGACCCAAGCCCTGGCCTGAGGGGAGGCCAGCCAGCATCTTGTACTGCATGGATAGGAGTGTCTCACTTGGCAGCCACTGAGGACATTCTTTGGCTCGTCTGCAGAGCTTAACACCAGAGGCATTCATGCCGTACTGGGAGGAGAGACTGCAAGACAAGGCAACTTCTTAGCCTCACTTCAGTCCCTCTGCACCCTCCAAACAGCCCAAACTTGACCCATGTCACAGTGCAAAGCTGTCACCACCGGGCACAAGGAGGGAACAGCTCACTCCTGTGCTGCTCTGCTGGCACCCCCAAGAGACCTAGGGGAGGGACCAGAAGGGGAAAAAGTGGCCTGAGAAATTGTACTCTCACTCCGTGTCACTGGGAGGCCACCCCCTGAGGTCTGTCAGCAGCTGACATACTTAGGGTAATCTTTATGCTTCTGCAATCCAGTCCAGGGTTGAAAAGAAAAATACAGAAGGTGCCATCGGCTCCCAGCTGGATCCTCACCTTCTTCACTGGAGATGACTGCAGTGAAGCAAGGACTATGGCCCTAATTCACAGGATGAAGCCACCAGTCGCTTTGCAGAAAACAGCGGAGTTTCTGGGTGTCCTATGCCTTCATGGCACTAGGCAATAGGCAGTGAATCTCATTTATCTTCCAAGAATCTCAGAAAGCCTGGCAACTGCCCTGACACCATCTTGCTCCAACTGAGAACTAAGGAATTTTGCTGCAAGACCAATCCGAAAGCTGCTTGAGCTTTCCAAGCCTGCTGCTCCCTTGGGGCCGGGGAGGCGGGGAGAGAGGCTTGTGTTGATTAATATTAGAAGAAACTCCCCTGAAAGAATGATAGATCATGGCCTGGTGACTCCAGAATCTTTTCTTGTTGCTTTCTTTGATGGGAGGAGGGGGAACTGGAAACAAAAGGCCTAGGAAGGGGGGAATGGAGGGAGGGGTGTGTTTTGAAATCTGCTTCCTTTTGGCCACGCTTGAACTTCCAAGAGCCTGGCTTTGACTGACATCCCTAGGAAATGGGAGAGAAAACTCCATGCTGAGCCAGCTCTCTGCCCAGCGGAGGAAGGAGGAGGCATCTGGCTCCAAGGAGCTGAAATAGATGCCTTTAATGTGCCTGTCATTCAGCACCAGAGGTGCACTTGGATTTTTCAGCTGGAGCGCTCTGTTCCTGCAGGCTTCCAGGGCCTCTTCATCTCCTTCCAGGGTCCAGTTACCTGGGCACTGCATCTGGACTCACCTGGATGGCTCCAGGTGGAGCAACAGAGGAAGCCTGGACATGGATCTGCCATGTGTTCATGGCTAGTGAGAAGGGAATGGAGCTGCCTTTGCAAAACCTGGCTCTGCTCATCCCTGCAATCCTCTCTTGGTGCAGGAGGGACTGCAGAGAACCATGACTGACACCCAGAGCATTTCAGAGACATTCACTTTTGGCACCCAGGGAGGAAGGGTGTTAATAAGGGTAGCACCCATGCCATGTAGCTGCCCCCATGCCTGCAGCCCCAGGGAGGCAAACTCTGGCACGTGTGTAGGGCATATGACAGAACGGAGCACCACAGGAAAAAATGGGAGAACAGCACTGAGAAGGGAGATCTGCTGCTCATGTTGCATGGAGCAGGGATGAGAAGGTAGCAAGGGAGTCAGAGAGAGGCCAGAGGAAAAGTCTAAGTGTTGGCATTATCTGGAGCTTGCAAACTCTAGGAGAGTCTACAGAGGCATTTGTAAGATGGTTGTGCCAGGGTGGATGCTCAGAACAATGTCTGGGAACATTGTAATTCTGTCTGTCTCCAGAGAAGCTGGGGTGATGCCTTTTAGGTAGGCACTCACAGAAAACCCACCTGATATTTGCGAGTGGGTCCACAGCTTTAAAAACACCTTTTTGCACCTGGACACATCATTGACATTGTGTTTGCCCTTATGGCCAAGCCAAGTGCTTATTGCTGTTCTCTGTGTCAGATCTCTTGTGCTGGATACAAGCTAAGGACATGAGCTGTCTCCCAACACCTAGGAGCTTCTAAAAGGCTCTTGCCTCCGGTCTCCAGTTTCCCATGTCCGAGCACATTCATGTCTCAGCAGAGGACTTCTGAGGTTCCTCCCAGCAGAACTCAAATCCTGATGCCTTTTACTGCATGTTGAAACATTTAGTTGTTTGCATTGGCTTTTGCCAGCTAGCTGGTTTTTCTGAAAGGAGGAAGAGAGGAGTTTCCATGTTTCTTTTACCACTGAGTTCTCATTCAATTATTTTATACTCATCACTAGGATTTAGGAGGTTGGGCAATGGATCTGCCTACCAATAAGTTTGATGATGCACCCATTCCTGCTGGTAGGTACTTTCCCAAGGCTCACCCTAAGCAGTGTGCTCTAGCAAGCCATTAACACAGAATGTGGCCAAACCCTGCTTAATAAAAGGTGAGGGAAAGTCAAGCAGACCAGATCTGCTAGGAGAAGAACAAGGACAGAGTAAATGCTACTGCAATGCAGTTTGGGATCTTACTCACTTTTCTCAAGTCACAGAGGTGTTTTCTTGGCGTCCTCCTGCCAATGTAGTTTTGCTGAGCTTGTATTTTATCATGGTAGTCGCGTGACATTGTCATGATCATGAGTGACATCAGGGTGGCTTAAGGAAGACTGTGGCCTCTGTCTGCCATTTGCAACTCAGGCTTTCTTTAGGTTAGGGAATTATTGGTGCCAAAATAAAGGAATGAAAGTGGCTAATGGCACAATATGTTGATATGAGAGTCTCTCTCTGTGGAGATGGCCTGCTGAAGCCCATGATGTGTTGGACAAAATCCTCTGTTACAGGTTACATTTGCAAGCAGTGGACTGGCATTTGCCCAGCTGTTTTGGATTGGTGCTTGTGTCCCTGAACTGATAATTTCTCTGTAAGTTCCACTTTCTCCTTGGGCTTGTCTTCCAACATTGCATCCTCCCCAGTGCCTCTAAAGGGAAGATTTCCCTTTCTGAGGAGATAAAAGGAGTGCAAGTTCAGCCAGCCTCCAGCCAAAAGCCGCAGAGCGCAGGGCTGGCCCCGCTGCGCTCCCCGCTCTTGGGGAGCAGTGCGCAGGCTGGCTGCAGAGCTTGCCCCTCTGCAGGCAAGAGCCTTCAGCAAGGGCTGACCAAGCTATATCCCACGGCCTGTCTCCAGATTCGCACGCTGCCTGTGATGAATAGCAAGCCTGGAGAAGCCCACGAGGCTTTAGCTCCCCATGTTTTAGCTCTCCCAACACATTGAAATCCTGCCCTTACTGTTGAGAGACAGTAAGCTTGCACGTGTCCAGACGAGGACTCTACAATGATAGATAATACCAATAAACCCCTGAGCTGTTCTGGGGAGGGGAGGGTGATTTATCCCCAGCCGGACGGCTGGACTAAGCGGAGCGGAGAGCGGAAATCCTACGGGAGCTGTGGGGCACACATCAAAACTGCATGTCACAGTGTCCGCGACACCCGGGGCGCCAGTTCAAAGCTGTCACGTGCTGCGGCTGGAGACTTAAGGTGATGCCAAGCTAATGAGCAAAAGAAACAATAAATAACCCCAGTGATCATTACGCTTTCCCCCTCCTTGGAGCTCGCCTGCTCCAGCCCTGGTGAGCAAGCGCCTCTCACACCCAATTACTCATGCTGAAGCCCCTCGAATGGAGCCCAGAGCAGGCTCAGCAAACCATTCATCTTTGCAGAGTGGAGCCCTTTCAAGTTTCTCCGCAGCAGCCGCTCTGTTTATTGTTAAGATGAGCGCACAGTTTACACGGACTGTTCTTATTTATCTTTGACTTTTACCTTTTAGGTCATTTCTTTGCACGTCCAGCACTTTCCAATACTGTCTCGACCAAATTTTTATTTATGTCCTAGGCTTTGCTGTCTGAAAGTCTCTGGTGATGGAAAGGCAAGTTGAGTTCCTGACTGGGGCCTTTTCTCCAGCAGAACTGGAGTCCCCCAGGCAAATCACTCCTCAGGACGGAGATTTAGGAAGCTGTTGAAGGGAGAGGACGGGTGGGGGTGTGTGTCAGAAGGGGGTGCTTGGGTAAGTGCTAGCAGCTGAGTTTTGCGTGACTTTGGGCTGAGGCTGGACGTGCAGCCACATTGGGAGAGAGGATGGAGGGGTATGTGGTTTAGGCACGATGAAAGGCACGTTGGGAATTGCTTGGCCATGGTGCTTGCTTTGCAGGCTGTTGAGATGCCCAAGGGAAGAACAGGCCCAGAAATTGTCCCCAGCGGGCTTCGCATTTTAACCACTGCTGCATGCAGAAAAAATCTTTCCAAAATTCCAGGCCTTCCTCAACAGTCACCCCAGCCACTGCTCCCTTGCCTGCCATGCTGGCCCGTGCTTCACTGCGCCCATCTGCTCTCCACCAGCAGCCTTGCTCCTAGTGTACAGCAAGACAGAAATTCTGCTGCTTTTCAGATCAACCGTGTAACGGTGACAAGGAGTGGGGAGTCTTTCCATGCCTTAGTGGTGATGTATCCAAACCACAAAGAGCTGGATTTTGGTTCTCCTCAGAGCCAGGAAATGGAAATATCTTTTATAATGTCATTGTTTATGGTCAAACACCAACAGGCCAAAACCTCTACTGGGGCAAGGTGCTACCAGACATGCCCCAATTTACAAGAGCTAGAGATCTGCCTGGTGTGTGTTCACATGGGAGGCGGAGACGATAATACACAGGCTAAGGAAGGAGCATTGAGAGAAGAGAACCTCTCCAGCAAATTAATCACTTGGAAAGACAGGACAGAGTGTGAATTGCATTGCAGTTATGTCACAGACTTGGAGATCTCAAGGCAAGCAGCCAGAGTCAAAGCGGCAGAGCTGTCAGTACCACTGCCTTTCCAGAGGGCTCAGCTGCAGCCCAGGAGAGGTGGTGGCAAGGCAGCAGGAGCCGGAGGGAGCACTGGGCTGCCTGTGGGCTCTATGTGGGAACCCTGGCTTCTACACAGCTCCTCTGGCTCCCTCACTTGTGGCTGTGGGAGGCTGAGGGCAAGCTGGGCTTGCAGTTGCCAGCGAGGGAACCAGAGGAGCCACAGCCCCGCTGCTTGCAGCCACGTTGCACACAGAGGAGGTAGCCCAGGAGTCACTGCCCTTCACAGCCAGTTCAGTCTTTCTGTTTCAGAGGAACTTTGCTAAAGCAAAAATTCACACATTTAAATTTCTTTCCAGGGGTTAATAGGTCCTGCAATGATTAAAATGGAAAGAATTTTTAAAATTACATATTCCTTTTCACTGTTTGTTGCCTTCTCTGGCCTGGCCAGGAAAATACCTCAGAAAGTTTTGCTTCTTCTTCCTACTCATACTCTCTGAATTTTCTTTCTAGCTGTGTCACCAATGTCATCATTTATGTTAGCTAGTGCCTCTTTTTTCCTCAGCTCTTTGACCCATGAAATAGCTGAAGAGCCTTTGCATCTCACACGTTGTATCGTTACGTGCCAGTGGAGTACTGTGAGCACTTTCTGTGGGTGGTACTAAAGAAATGTGATGTCTTCACAGTGTCAAGAATATTTCTTCACCCATAAGGGTCAGCCTGCAGGTGTTTTAGTCCAGAGCTAGCCCATTACAAAACTGCTCAGACATATGCAGGGCCAAATTCTGCTCTGAATTACACCCACCCAGCTCAGGGGGATCCCGCAGGAGCCATGCAGGTTGTTGACAGGGCAGATCGAGAGGGAGCAGGAGCTGGGCCTGCTGATGGTACACGGGAAAGTATCCTAATTACTGGGGTCTGGCAGTCTCCCAACCCAAGCAGTTGCAGCAAGCCCTTGAAGGAAAGGAGGGCAGTAGCAGGAGAGGCTGTATCTTTTGAGAAGCTTTCCTGAGCTGGAGGGTTATCAGACATAGCCAGGCTGCATTCATGTCTTTCTTCCTTTCCCCTGGGGATCAGAAAGAGTTAAAAAACCCCTGTGATATAGGTCTGTGTTCACATTGAATCTACACCCATCATATATATCGGGTTTTGAGGAGGGGGGGTGGTTTACACGTGTCACTGGCCATAACTCAGACTTTTATTATAATCGTGACCATATGGTTAATGGGACTTAATAAACCACTGTTGACCTGGTCTCTGTGTGCACAAATCTCTTGCTCCCTTTCCTTTTTTCCTCGCTTGTCTGGACATGCTATGCCAAGCAGCTGCAATTTAGTGGCTCTAAAACACCAGTTTCAGTGGCCAGCAACTAGTTAGTTTACAAAGAATAAAAACCCAAGAAAGCCACATTGCACCACAGCCCAACAGAGGTAGGGTCCGACTTTCCGAGGGTGATGGGGCAGCTGCCCTGTGCATTGGACAGACACAAGCAGCATTTGTATGAAGGCTGGAGCCGGGGACACGGCAGGGACAACAGGCAGGCTCCTGCCCCAAACACCAGAGGCCCTGGGTGAGCTCCAGTGATTGCTGTGGAATTAAATCCATGCTTCTCCTGGTGCAAGTGAGAGGAGTGTTTAGCCAAGCATTTCAAAGATCCCTTGCCTTCTGGTTTTGGCAGGCACAAAGACTTCCACTTAATGGAAATTAGAACTGGGGGAAAAAGCTATTAAAACCTATCTCAAGCTTTCCCCTGGAAATCCAGTGCAGGACTGATCCAGGCCATGTCTTCTTCAACTCCTTATCTAATCTAGTTTTAAAATTACCTAAATGATGGGCATGTGACCACGGCCTTGGAAAGACATTTATTTTTAGTCAGTGCCATGCTACCACCTCTCCCACTTTTAATAATGCTGCATTGTCACCTGTCTGTCCCTGATCAGCCTGCTCAGCCACTTCCATCCCCAAAGGTATAATGCAAACCCTCAGCAGGCACAGCTGGACATCTGCTCACCAGTATCAGTTACCTGAGCGGCGCTGATCCGTGGGCTTCTGCCTATAGCCCTTTACAAGACCTCACCATCCAGAAATTTCCCCTAGCTTGGTTTCATTGCATTACTCCAAGGAACGCTGCTGCTGACTGATTTTACAGGTGGGGGCCCAGGAGGAGAAGCTCCTCAGCTTTCCCAGAGAGCCAAACATATGTGCCTTGGAAGAATGAGTAATCTTGAAGCTATAGGTATTGAGGCATGTGGCTGACACATCAGGCTGAGCCAGGGTAGAGGTTTTGGTTCAATCTTTTGATCTGGAGCTGAAACTTAATGTTTTTATTATTTGATTGGTGTTTTTGTGATTACATACACCTGCCAATAATGATATCCAGGCACACATGTAGGTGGGGTGCTGTTGAAATTAAACTCTCTTCCTTCCCTAAAATGACTGTGTAAACACCAATTCCAGCTCCTTGTGTCATGTTTAAAAATGAGAGCTCCTGGTACTGTATTACCCTTTCTGAGCCGTACAGAACAGACATGGAGGAAGCCTGCACTGTTCTGCTCTTCTGGCCATTTTTTTTCTTTCTTTTTTCTTTTTTTTTCTTTTTTTTTTTTTCCTTTTAAATCAGTTTGCCTGCTGTTTGGGAAATGTCATATCTTTGCCACATCGTGCACTTAGGGCTGTGTTTCTTTTGTCCACAGATAGTTCACATGGCTTCATTTAGGACCCGATCCAAGGGCTGGTGGTCACAGCTGGAGTCTTTATGCTGTCTTTGATGGATTTTGGAGCAGCCTGAGTAGATTTTGGTACATCTTCAATCACGTTGGGTAGGTATCAACTGTTACTTTTCCCAGAGCTCTGTCTCTCCTGAAATTAGAGAGGTTTTTTCCTAACCCCTGGCAGACTTGGTACTTGGATAGCCATAGGAAGCATCAGAGATAGATGGACAGATAGACTGCATGGTGAGTCAGAAATATAAAAGGATATGTTTAAAATGTAAAATCCAAAGATCTGCATGAACGTTAGGCCTTCAGCAGGTGAGATATGACAGGTGAAACCTTCCAAGTCATGAAGAACCTGGCCCCAAAATGGAGCCAAGCCCAAGACATCTCATCTTCTGCTGCAACCCACTCTTCACATGCAAAACACCCTTCCTGCTCTTCCCACAGCAGCCTCCTCCAGCACCAGCCTGCCTATTTCTGCAATAACACACACAAGTACTGCCCGGCTAATAACTGCCAGGTCAAGGGCTGATTGTCATAGGTGGACGCAGCCTGTGTTAGCTGGAGGGAAAGGTGAAAGTGGCAGCACAACCATGGCACTGGCTGGGGTCACAGTGGGGGAAGCAGTTCCCCCCCAGTGCCCTCTTCAGCAAGTCCCCATGAGTCAGGCGCAGTGGCTGATATGAAGAAGCATCCTCAGAGAGCGTAACACCATCTTTGCTCATGTTGGATCTCCCTTTTTCTCTATTCCTCAGCACAAGCAGCCCAGCACAGGGCTGCCCAGGGGTGCAGGCAAAAGCATCCACAGCTCAAAAAGCCTCACTGCAAGCAGGAGCCTTGAGGGCAGTGTCAGCAGGGGAGGCAAGGATCAGACAATGTCTGGGCAGCTTCGGGCAGTTTCAGGGCAGAGCTGGGGGACCAGGGGCAGTACAGGCACCTTCACTGCCATTACCGTACACTACACACAGACGAGAAGCATCCAGGTCCAAGTGCTCTCCCAGCAGCTCTCCCTTGCTTGAAAATCAGCCTGAAGAGAGCAAACAGCAGAGCAGCATGCACAGGGCCACTGCAGGATTTTACCAACAAAGCGTGGTCTGCCTAGTATTACTTCACCCTGAAGTAGCATGTCACGCTATGCCCTTTAAACAGCATGAGTGTTGCTGCTCTGAGATAATTTCAGCCATGCTAGAGGCTGCCAGTCACAGGGGAAAGAGCCCTTCAGAGCAACACATAACAGACAGGCAGCGTGTTGAACATCTCTGCCCACCGAGGGGAAGCAGGAGAGCTCCCCCACGCCCCACAGGAGGAGCGTGCCCAGAGGAGCAGGAGGCATGTGGTCTTTGCTCCGAAAATGCTGGCAATGTTTACAAAGTCAGACACGTCAGCACAGTTACAGTCAGCGAAGTGAGTGTAAAACTGGCCTTGTTACTTCCCAGATCTGAGGGATACGAGTCAAACGCACACAGATGGTCGGCCACTTTCCATAATGAAACACGTCTTTATTGTCCCGAGGAAGCTGCGTTTCACAACCTAAGCATTGAGGCTTGCTTCTTTTTTTATATATTTTATTTTCTCTGCAAACTGTGGGCAGTTTTGCCCCTTTCCTTAAATCAAAAATTGTGGACGATAAAGACGTGTTTCATTACTGAGAGCTGGCCAAGCATCTGTGTGCAATGGACTTCATTTTCTTCCCTGGGTTGCTGGCACAAACATTCCCAGCCAAAGCCAGAGAGGAAACTGAAGTGAACGCAGGGATCCGACTACTCCCAGACTTGAGGAAAGTTCAGACTTTGTGGCTGCTTCTTTCTGGTATGTGCCCAACTGCCACATCCCAAACTTTAAATGATGTGTTGAAGTTTAGGCACAGACCAGCTTTCTATGACATGAAATATCTGGATGCCTATGCTGTCACGGTTCCCAGAAGCAGCACAATCTCACAAGAAGTAGATACTGTCTGTCAAGGGATGACTAAATTGGTGCAAGGCTGCCTTGAGTGACCTGTCTAGAAAACACATTATGCTAGTGATCCCCAGACTCTTTTTAATTTCTTCCCTCACTAGTGGGATTGCAGCCCTTACTTCTGTTTGCACGTCTGGATTCATCACCCTGGCGGGGCTCAGGAGCACTAGTTTGGGAACATCTTCCCATGAGCTGGTCCCGAGCTCCTCCTCACTGCCAAGGAGGGGATGTGGTGTGATGTTCAGTCCCTGTGACTGCCATTCATGAGGCTCTAGGATCCTGCTAGGATCCTGCCTGCCCAGCAGAAATAACACTGTCCTGTTCTGATTTATGCTCCTGACAGAATACTTAACAAATACACTACTTTAAAGCATTACCGTATTCACCTTGGGACGAATCCATTCAGAGACACAGTACAAAGCATATGGTTGTGATGACAGCTCTGGGACCAGGATGTATTTGTCCCCGGTGCAATGGGGTTATGCCTGCAAGCGTATATTCTGTAAAAAGTAGTTAGCTTTAATGATGTTTAAACAGACAGTTCTCTTTCTCAGGAAAGACAGAAAGACTAAGAGCTAAAGATGGAGGAAGGAGGAAGGAAGAGGGCCCCAAGAAAAAGACAAGTCATTTTTACCACAAGTAAAAGCGTGGGGTTTTTGACCAGGCACCTGAATAATTAGAAGCATGCTTTTAAAAGCTTCCCTATCTGCATAATTTTTTTGCCTGCCTGCTGGTGGCTTCCCAAAGACAATAAAGGACCAGTCTGGGAGGGGAGCAGCCAAGTGGGATTCTTGAGAACCGTGATTCTGCTCCTGACTTCACTACTGGCTCGCTGTGGGAGCCAGGACTGAGCCAGGATATATGCTTTCCTTCACGCTGCAACACAGACATGGGCTTGGACTGCTTGCTTGGTGACTGAATCAATTCATGTCTGTGGGTACAGTCACACCATGTCTTACACTGGAGTTAGACCCCACAGCTAAAGCCTTAGCCTGGCTTAATTTCTCCTTGCTCATATCCCAAGTCTTAGTCCTGGCTTTCTCAGTCCTGGTTTCAAAATCTGCTCTGCCCCAGGGTTAGGAGCTGGCCAGCACACCAGTGCCAATTCAGGTCCAACCCTTACTGCAGGAGGCAAGAGTGATGAGACACATTCCCACACTGTGTGACAACAGCATGACATCTCACACAGTACCTCTGCATGAGATCTGTGCCTCTCAGGATGATCAAACTACAACTTTTAATGGAAAAATCAGGCATACTACTGTTTAACCTATATAATTGAAAACAAAGGCAATTGACTCACTAGAAGGAGGTATTAAGCACTCTTACTGTGCTGCTGGAAATCTCCCCTAAACATAGCAAATACTTACAAAATACAGGACATGCATGTTCCAAATCTATATAACTTATGTCCTCCACTATTTAAATCCCATATTTAGCGTCTTAAATTGCAAGGACAATCAAGGGACTTAATTTGCAAGTCCCTTGACTGTCCTTGCCTAAAGCACACGGCTTCTAGGGGACCTGACCATCACAGAGTTTGGGGGGATCTTTCCCTTAAGACATGTTTGGGACAGAAAAAAACCTTAGCAAATTCACTGTCCTATTGACAGTTCTGTTAAAAATCCAAGCGATTTCTGGTGACAAATTTGAAGAGCAGCTGGTGTCTTGGCTGGGCATGATGCAGAGCTGAAACTTCACTGAAATGCTCTGGTTGCCCTTTGGCAGAGCCTGTCTCTGTCCCTTGACTACACGAGGGACAAAGAGGCTGGCCTCCTGCACTGGCTTGGCCAGGCAAGGTGCTTGGTGGTGGACTTTGTGACTGAGAAATGAAATAGCAAGAAGCTATAATGCAGCTGAGCATTGATCTATGTTAGAGGGACAACCTATGACCTCGGCAAAATAGTTATATTACTCGGGAAGTAAAACAAGAAAGAAAAGCCTGCTCCCAATTTACTTCTGTGCTGTTGTCCTCTGTCCCACCTCTTGCTACATCATAAGATGTCGGTATGACAGTGCATGGAGCATGTTTGCAGCATATCTGCTACAGCTCTGGTGTAGCTTTCTATACCTATGGTTACCTCCTGGGTCTTAGGCTTCAGGGCGGGCTATCACCTGGCCAGGTAGGTGACCAAAGTCCTCCATGGTCTTGCACAGCAGGTGTATCAGGCTCTGCTGTTGATTCTTCTCTGCCACTGGGGCTGGGGAAGCTACACTGGAGACAGCAGCTGTATGCGTACGCTGTAGCCCTTGAATTGCAGTATAGCCACTGTGGGGGACAAAGACAAATCTGTGAAGCACCAGTTTTTAAGCTGCAAGTCAGAGGCAACTCTAACCTGCAGCTAGAGCCAGGAAAACCACCTGGCTCTCACAGCAGACAAGACTCCATGCCCTTTTTCTTCTTAAAAACATGTACAACAGTAGATAAAGCAGAGAACCCAAACAGTTCCCAAAGGCATTCAGTGTTTTCACACCACCACCATCAATGAATGAAAAGCCAGTTCTGGTAAGAGCCGCATGTCTTTTCTTTTTTTCGATTGCAAACCTTGGCTAGATATAATTGCATGAAGTCTTCTTTCATTAGATTCCTTGTGTTTGTAGGATCAACCCCCCTCAGGATGTAACAGAAATCTCTGCAATAGCCTGTGGATACTCATTTTAATAAAGAGTTGCTTTTAAAATAACCCAAAATGAAAAAAAAAAAAAAAAGAAAAAAAGAAACCAGAATCCAGGTCCTGATGGGATAACATATTTATTCTCTCTCAGTTATTTTCAGCTCTGCAAGACAAGTCTCAGAAATGCCTTTCCCACATCAAATTTGTCTCATATAGGGTTGTATTTCCCAGCTACTCAAGTAGAGGTGGCATGGAGCAAACAAAGGTTTTAGATGGACTTAGAAGTAGATCAGATGGAAGCAGATTTATGCCAGCAGCCCAATAAGTTTAAGAACTTATAACTAAGAAGTGTTATGCCACTCAGAGGGAGCCTCAGCAAGAGCTGTGCTTGCAATTTCAGTGGCATCAAAATGCTTCCTCAAAACCCCCAAGCAAAGTCTTGGTGTCAGGCAGTCATTTGGTGGTCCAGAGCTACTTTCTCAAATAGTTCAAAACCATACACTCCTTTAAGACCTCAGCTCTTGCTCCTGCCACTCAGCCCTTCCCGAGATGCTGATGGAGATGCCCCTCACATGCCATCAGCACCCCCCTCTGCTGCCCTAACACAGCGCTGCAGCCCAGTAACTGTGACAGGAGCAGCTCTGCTTGTTTTGACCGACAGCTTCCCGTCTGCCAGAGTTTGCTGGGGGAACTAGGGGAGTTCAAGAAACACCCTGTGTTCAGCAACATGGCATCATCTGTATCTGCAGCTTGACATTCACCTTCTTGTCACAGGGTGGAGATCGGGGAAAAAGTTGTTTATAAATGGTCTCTCTCTGAAGTCCTAAGCAAAGAGAGTGTGCCTGAGTGAAAACCATAAAGAAAGCCCTTCTTCCACCGCTAAACTGACAGGGAAGCACTCAGAGGGTCAGGCCTTTGGCTGGTGATTCANGTCACATGGGTTAAAGATTCTCATCTGAAGGGGATTAGGTGTTTCCAAGGAAGCACCGTCCTTCAGTGCCTCCAGCATTTCCTTGAAGCTTTTGGAGTCTCCGACCTGCTTAAGACCTACCTCATTATTCTGTCTCATCACATGAAAAGTCCATCACAGCTTTGGCAGAAGGTATGATGAAAGGTGCATGGTGCGGGGGACGCGAAAGGAAATCCTTTGGAAGGCACCAGTTCCTTCTACAAAATCCAAATACATCTGGGGGCAGGGGAAGCCAGGCCAGCTCCCGGGAGTCTCCTTGGTGTCCAGATAATATGTTCATCCACCTGATAGCCTCTCAACAGAACATACTTCCCGCTTGGTGCCTCCTGTGCACCCTGTACTTTGCTGTGCAACTGCACCTTCCACCCCGCTCGCTGCAAACCAGTGCAAATATCTGTTCAGGTGGGGGGAGAAGACTATGAGGCACAGCCCACGTGGTGACAATCCTCCAGAGAAGGACAGAAGAAGAATCCTCCACACATCTCCTGTGGACACTGCACAGAGGGCTGGCTGCTTCACTGATGAGACCTGGCTCTCTTGAGACTGCCTGGGGACAGGGACAGAGCCAGCTCCACTGGCCCTTGTTTGCCTCCTTCTGAACTCTCTCCCTCTGTTCCTCTCTCCTTTTCGACATCAAATGCTTCTCTCCTAGCAAGGTGTTTTCTGATGCTTTGCATTAAGTTCACAGTGTAAAATTAGAATGCATTGGGCCACTACAAGGTTCTGAGGTTGTTAAAGCTGTGTGTGCGTGCATGTGCACATGCACATGTGTGTGTGTGTACGTGTGTGTTTAATGCAGGGCTTTACAAAACTATCAAGCACTCTTTAAAGTGCCATAAAATTTAACGCTCAATAGGGAAGCCTAAACAAATGAAGCTGCGCTATAAAATGTTTAGTGTTTCTATTGCTTTCACTTTGAACATGAAGACTTACTGCAAATCACAGGAGGGATTTCTCTGTCCTTTTCTCTTCCTTATTCTTTCTCCCTTTGCCTTTTTTCTTCTGTGTTTCCTATTCCCAGAGAATTTACCATGGATTTTGTATGGGAATATCTCCAAATCCCTGTGTGCTTGGTTCCAAACAGCGTGGCTGTCTGCCACTGAAGGGAGCTGCCTGTTCTCTGATTGTTCCTTGGCAAATATATAGTTGAGATTAAAAAAAAGAGCGGTACTCTTTCATCTACCCCACAAGCCACTATATTTAATTATTTTACTGTGTAAAGTGGCTGCCAGAAGTGCCTGGTGCAACTCTTATCCTTGGCCTGTTGTGATTTTGTATGCTTTTGTTGTGACTTTAAACACAGATCTCAAAGCGTAGTCAATGGAGGGCCAAAGTGTGCCCTAAGGTCTCCTAAGGCACAGGCAATGGGGACATTTTACAACTGCCCAGTGAAGAGAGCCAAACTGCACATTCTTGTTATTGTCAATGAATTGAACCATCGTGTGACTTCCACTTTACCTGCACATCTCTCAACACCCTCTCTCTAAAGTAAGGCAGGACATGAGCAGGTGAGGTGACCTTCTTGCTGCTGTGAGAGGACCTCTCAGCTAACCCTCATGGAACAACATAGTTAAGTACTGGTGAGTAAAGGTAGACAGTTAAGTAAATTGCCTACTTCCAAAGGCAGTGGGGATTAGGTATTACCTCCAGCACCCCAACTGAACAGTACCAGACCATTCTTGGCCTCACGGTCCTCACCTGTACTCCGATGGTGGCAATGTTCACCTTCTTCTGGTATAAAGCTTTCAACTCTTTCATTAAGATTAGCGACATTTGGCTTCTCAGGACTGAAATGCAGGCTGAGATTGGCAGGGAAGAGCAGGACACGCTTCTAGCTGTCATAGTTGTGTTTCCACCAACAGACAATGGTAAAGAGGCAGTAAAGACTGTAAGCTGTCATCTCCATTTCTTCTGGACTATGGCACAATATTATGTAAATGTATGGTTTTATTTCTGTCCATACTATGATCCCTTTGGAGAAAAGATGTAGCCAGACACCTTTGTCCAAATAACTTTTCCAAGTCAAAGGCTTCAGATTATCCAGGAAATTGAATGGCTTCTCTTTCTAGACCTCAGAGAAGCCACAGCTCGTGGTCTTTCCTATTATGTCAGTCATGTACTTCAGTCTCATCAAGGGAATATTGCAAGGTCACAGCCTCTCCCCCTGACTGGAACCCAGGAAAGTGGGGATTAAATCTTGCCCATACTCTAACACTCCTGTATTTGAACACAAGTGGAAGGAACTTGTCTGTTTTCTAGTTTGCCTTCCATCTGCCCCGGGGCCTGAACTTAGCTGCAGGTTTCGGCATGAGAAGAGGCATGAAGTTCCAACGTGCACATCTGGAATTAAGAGCCGAAAATTGGGCTCGGTGCTGATAACGCTTTATTGACAGGAGATGAAAGTCTTGATTCCAATAACTTTCCGAGCTCCAGTTCCCACTGCTTTACGAGGTGTTACACACTTTGGTACCTTTGAGAGAGAGTTTGCTTCCCCTCCTTCTCTCCCACATCTTTATTGCTTCTGTTCCACAGACTTGAGTCATTAAAGTTTGAAATGCTTCAGCCCAGGAGAGTATGGAAACCTCCTTTTCCTGAGCCCCAGTGAGAAAATGTCAGCAACCAGGTTATCTGAGAGGGATGGGCATGACAGACCTTAAGGCCAGAGTGCTCCCAGGCTCCCAGCATCAATCAGTGGCAGAGCTCGGTGCTAATGGCTAAGGTCAAACTCCACTTGTAAAGAGGGCAGCCACCTACAGTCTGTACTCAGTTCATCTTCCTTTCTTTGCCCACTGCATGGCACTGGCATGGAAACTCCCACACTGCCCAAAGAGGGCTCACAGTGCGGGAGGAGGGAGGGGGGAAGGGACACAAAGCAAAAGCAGAGGAGGGAAAGGCAAATCAAGTACTGCAGGAGGCATGGTGCGACTGTCATTCCCCACTGCCATGTGTTCCTGCACTAGCAGCACAGCGGGTGAGACAGGATGCTCGTGATCATGACCTTACCCAGCATCAAGGATCAAATTGATCTTGGAAGGCTCCAAAGTCAGAAAATCCTTTCTTATAAAGTCCGAGTCATCGACATCCATTGGACTTTGGAAAACCACGACATTGTCTGTGTTCTTGTTTCCATTTGAGCTGACCTGAGTTACCATTCTCCTCTGTGCTCTAGCCATGGGTTGAGGGGCTTCCTCCTGCTTGTCTTGGGCTACCTGGTCATCTACCTCACTCTCTTACTGCCAGAAACAAGACTTAACGTGAATCAGCTGCTGTCAGGGAACCCAGTCCCTAAATCAGTTCTGCATTAACAGCAAAGGCTCCATGAAGAGCAAGTCAAAGGCTGTAGGCCATTATAATTACAACTGTCAAAATATAACATTGCTCAAATTGGGAAATATTTTATAAAGTGATTTTTTTTTTTTGTGCAGAAAATGTGTGCTTGCCTGCAGAAGGGCTTCTGTGTTTGTAAGTATTCCTTTCTTCCTTATATTAATTTACTTACTAACAGATACTAGCTGTCCTTAAAAATCTTGCATGTGCTTTTCTGGACACTTTCAAATTTTCTTTAGAAAGGAAAATGCCTGAAAAAAATGAAGTTTGGGGTTTTCAGCCAAAACCAAGGTATTTTGTCTCAAAAAAAAAAAAAGGGGGGGGGGGGCACTAGGAACTTCAGCTAGCTATCACAGAATCATAGAATCATTGAGGTTGGAAAAGACTTTTAAGGTCATCAAGTCCAGCCATTACCCTGGCACTGCCAAGTCCACTAAACCATGTCCCTAAGCACCACATCTACGTGTCTTTTAAATACCTCCAGGTCATTCTTCACTTTTAAGAGCTGAAGTCTTCAGTTACTCATTATTACGTATTGCTATATGGGCATCATGGGATCTGCAGTCATATCCCAGCATCTCATCTGTAGAGTTGAGTGTGGGCATGAAGAACTCTCACTGAAGCTTCCATTAAGTGAGGCAATGACATATACATAAAACAGAAAAGGATAAACATTTTCAATGTTAAAAATAGTTCAGATTAAATTCTTACATTTTTAATGTTAAAATACCCCCATGTTTTCAGATCGGCTGTAAGTGCAGCTCTGTGATGGTACTATTAAGGCTCCTGTTGTAACTGCGGGCAGTTTGTTCCCCCTGCAGGAAGCTGCTTCAGTATTTATTACAACATTGGGGTTATTGCTAGTGTTAACTACCATCTGTCCCTAAGGGTGGGTAAATTATGATGCAGAAACCTTCTCTCATTCATTTGCTGTCTCTTGCCCACCTCCTTTTTCTGCGTTTGACTCTGAATTGAGCCAAACTGCCTAGGAAGAAATTGTGACTGAAACCACAAGGCTCCTCTGGGCTTCTGCTTTACTGCTGAGCTTCTCACCCCATGGTGATACCCATCTGTAGCACTTCACAGCCCAGAACTTCTGAAGCCCACGGAGAAGGAGGCAATCAAAAGTGGCACAAAATTCCCAGTTTCCTGGCTGGATTCAGAAATGTGCACCGTCCAGCGGGTCTCTGGGATGCTGCTTATGTGTAGGTCTCCCTTGTTTGATCTGAAGATCCTTTTTGTCTTTGGTGATTTATTTCTGTAGAAGAAAGGAAGAACTGAGCCTTCAGGAAGCTAACCATTTTCTCTGACTCTCGCTGATACTACAAGACCCCTCGATAGCTGTTGGCTGCTCCTACCTCTCCCCAGAAGTTCAAGTCGAACAGTACAAGACTTTCACAAAACCAGACTCTTAGAGGAGGTTTCCTCTTCTTAGAAGGCACAGGGTTACTTTCCAGTTGGCACAGTCCTGATGCATTTGGGAAATAGATGCCAGCTCATTGGACTGCTTTTCCTAATGCTTTCTGAAAGAGTTGGCTGGCTTTAGTCTTACACCAGATATCAAATAGCAGCTCAAAATCTGAAAAGGTCTTGAGTGCTAACTGGAAAAGATCCCCAGAGAGCCTGAGAGTGGAATCCCTTCCCTTCCTTCACAGATTTTATTTTAAGCTTTATAGTGAGATTTTTTGCTCTTTTCTGGACCTGAATTGTCTCTGGTCTGTCAGCCACATGGTGCAGATGTCTGCATCCCTTTCCTGCCAGCATTCTCCCAGTCATTATTCCCAAAACCTGATCTTGTCTGAGCCTCCATGTGTTAAGGATCCTTTTGGGACACTGTGATTATTTCCTTCTGCCTGATGTGTATCGCCTGACAGATTGTCTGGTAAAAGCCAAGCTTTGACCACAGGCAAGTATCAGTCTTAGAACTCGTTCATCTTGAGGAGAGAAGTACCTTGACATCTAGTTGCAGGCCTTTCACCAAACAGATCTTGCCACCAGCCTCCAAAAAAAGTCAGAGAAAGAGGTGGTGACTTTTGAACCTTGTTACATCATAGAAAGTGCAATCATTTACTTTCTGTTCAAAATTACTTTTAATCCAGAATGAGAAAACCAACAATGAGGAAAAACAAAATTAGAGTGCGTGTAGGCCAGTAAGATGTGTGTATGTACTAATTTAAGGTTCCCTGGTGTCCCACCAGGTCAGTCAGCTACAGACCCAGCTATGAAATGTTGTATCTTCCATTGCCTATAAAGAGAAGCCTGAGAAAACATAGGACAAGGGCCCACACAATAATGGTTGGCCTGGGTTAGTCATCAATTTCTCTATTCCTAGATTTTTTAGACAAAAAACAGCTAGCGACAGACTCGAAACACCAAGAGATAATTTTTCATCCAGCCTAAAGTTAAGCCATGGAATTCCTTGTCACAGGGTGCTTGGATGTAAATAATGTACTTACTAAAAGGGTAAATTGAGGATAAAAATCATCTAGAGCTGTTAAACACAAGGATATTAAATTGCTGGAGGTCTGGGAATATGTGCTTAAAATCTGCCTTTCCTAGGCATCTGTTATGCAGGTATCAGAGGGTGGCAGAGTAGCTGAACCTTTGGTCAGCTACTGTGTCAAAGGACCACGCAGTCCTTTGTATGTTTAGATCATGTTGTGTTACAGCCTATATTGCTCTTTCAGAGGACCTTTCTTCTATCCCAAGCTTACTGCTTTTTCTCCTTTCTAATATGCAACCACAACTCAAGAGAGAGACAAGTTGCAGTTTGGGTACTGGGGAGATTCTTAGGGTTACAGGATGCCCAAACGTTTTCCTACTGAAGGCAGAAGGATCGTCTCTCCCAAGGCTTGGGCCTCTGCTGTAATCAGAAAACAGCACTCCATCTCATGCTGCTTCTGTCTTCCTTTGCATTGCACCCACCATCATATAACACTTAAATCTGGGTAAGAGTTAGGAAAACTGCACTCATGCTTATGAAAGTAAAATCAACTAGTAAGCAATGTATACTCTATTTTGAACTCTTCAGTCAGCTCCCGGAACTCCTCTCAGCATGTCCTGCAGAAGGGCTGGGTTATCCCAACTGTGTTGACTGCCAGGTTGTACCGGAGCTACTCAGTAACCCATCCCTCAGAGCCACTTGGTATTTCTTCAGGATTTTCCAGCATTAGTATCTGTATGAAGTATTCGAGACGCAGATATTTCATTAAACATGGAATTGTGATTTCGGCTTGCACAAAAATAACTCCTTCAAAATACTGGCATGAATTTGCTGTTTCTGAAAAAAAAAAATTCTCAGTAAAGGCAATAAAAGTAGGCATAGAATTGGTGAATCTTGGACAATTTTGTGCTGCATACCTTGGTTCTCCAAGATGCCACGAACATGTCTCAGCTCCAGTGTGAAACATTCCCTTTCCTTCTGGCTCCAAGACCCCTATACAGGCAATCCATTACACCACTTAGAATGAGCCTATTTCCTTCCCTTGCCAGTCCTGGCCTTCCACTGACTAATGAGGGAGCAACAGGTACCTGTGTCTGCCCTGGTGGCCAACAAAAGATTTTAACCCTTTGCCACTGGGATCCTCTGAGGTGAAAACGAGGAGCATGAAGCCAAGCGTGCTGCACATCCGCCACAGCTGGCTGCGATCTCCTGCTCCCCTTTGACAGATAGGAAACACCCTGAAGCAAAATTAAGAGGAGCCCTGTTTATTTTGGGACTGCAGATTACTGTCAAATAATGAAGAGAGACAATTATTTCCATTGTGGAAAATGTGGCATTAGCGAATGAGAAGTTCCCTCCGCCTCAGCTTTGTGTTTTGCTTTTTTCTAAGGAAGGTTTCCTCTTTTTTTGCAGCACAGGCTTGAATTAAGTGGGCAGAGAAGCATTTAAATACAAATATTTGTAAACTAAGTGGTTTTCCTGAACAAAGTAGATGCAGATGACAGACAGTCTGTTGGCTGCAGCATCTCGGTGCCTGTTGCATGGCGGCCCCTTTTTTCAGTGTCTGGGTGCCCACAGAGGTGTCCCGGGGGGTGGGGGGTGGGGGCGGCACAGCAGCGCCCAGTGCTGGGGAACATCAGCGGGAGAGCCCAAGCGGGGTGTGCCCCAGTGACAGGATGGAGGAGGTAGGGCACTTTTGGTCACAAGTACCAAACTGCCAGGCCTGAAGGCAACGAGGACCATGGTAAAGCTGATGATAGTTAGCCCAAAGGTGCAGAAGATGCTACAGAGGTGCAGAAGAAGACCTCATTGGTATCTGATGGATTTGTCAGGGGGCAAATAGACCCTGGCAGCCTGGCAGTAGTGCAGGAATGCGGGGGACAGTGCAGATGAGCAGCTTCAGAGGCAGCATCAGCTCTAAACAGCTCTAGCAGTTCAGCAGGTCATGAGAGCAGGGCAAAAATTTTCTTGAAAAATTTTTTTCTGCCAGGAAAAATTTGTTTGCCATGTCCTAAACCTTCTGAAGGATTTGGAAAAAGAAGAGTTTTTCATGCCTCAGAAGGTCAAAATTGAGGTGGGTCCCTTTCTCAAGGACAGCCAGCAGCTAAGGCCTTCTCTGGGGCCGTAGGTGACCCAGACTCAAAGCCCTGGCTTAGAGTAGGTCTAAGCAGTTCCCACCTCGCTCCAAACCTTATTGAATGGGTAGTTGCATTTGCATTGTTTTTCATTGAAAAGCCTCGAACAAGCCCTAATCCATACTGACTAGAAACAGAAGAAAAAGCTTGGAAGCACAGGATGGGAAATGCACTTCTTGCCCATCAGTATGAATTATTATCCTGGGCTTGTAATTGCTAACACAATCTCTGCCCCATGTCACTCACCTCCTGTGGCTCACCTCTGCAGTGCTGGGCTCTGGACAGCCCTGGGGCCCCATGGAGGTCTGCAGGGCAGCACCACACCTCTGGCTCCTCTGGAGCTGTATGTGCCAAATACCAGGCGAGTGCCAGGTTCGGCTCTGCTAGCTGTTATTTTTAATTCTTAATAATGCCCTGAGGCTTCTGTTACTTTCCATTGTTCGTTTCTGGGGGGAACTGTACTGCCAAGGTCTGTTCACTTGTTCTGGCTTTTTCTGAAAAAGCCTGAAATGCCTTTTTTCTATTTGTTCTCAGAAATACAGTTTCTCTGCAAATGGCACGTACCAGCTTTCCACCCTCCCTGTGTCCTAACCACAAATGTCTGCCTCCTGACAACTTCTCTCCTGCTAACTTGGTTTTTCTGCAGTGGCTGCTTGCACTCTCCTGGTCTATCTGTACAGCTGTGGCAGGAGATGATGGGGAGGAAGGAAAACTCCTGGTACAGAATATATGCATGGAGCAGCCTTCCAGATCATCAGGATGGGCATCCCCATCTGTGGCGGGCTCATCCTGGACCCTCTCCCCCAACCCCCATGAAAATTATCCCACATTAAATCGCCTGTCACATTACTGAAGGGAGCACTGATGTATTTGATTAGTAAGGAAGCTCTGAAGGAACCCATCTGTCTTAGCATTTGGATGGATATTTATCTCTTTCATGGGTTTCTTTGTCCAAAGGAATCGTTTACTGTGATGTGAAATAATGCAAGATCTGGTCTCTTTGGGGAATTCAGCAGGAAGCTATCCTCCCTGAGCCTCATTTTAATCTCCTATTGTCGTAAATCAGGAATAACCGCAAGAAAGTCAGTAAAATTACGCATGTGAAAACTGATGTACAAGACTCAGGGCCTCTGATCTCCACCAGCAATGGAGATGAACTCACTCCCTGAATCTCTTCTCCTTCTGTATGCAAATGCTGCTGGTCTTTCGAGATGCTCAGATGTGGCTCTGAATCTTGTATGCTGGAATACAGCATCCAGGCTTTGGAAAGTGGCTCCTTATGTGATTCTACTGACCAGGCAAAAGAAGAAGGACATATGAGGACTTATGGGGAAAATTTTTCTTTCTGGGGAAGACTCGATAGAAATAAGAAGTTCCGGTTGTGCAGAAAAGCTTTTGAACCTACTGTCATCCCAACCAAGCTGCTGCAACACCCTTCCTACTTGCATCAATTAAAATGATGGGTATGGATAAGATTCAAAAAGGAAATCTAAAGGATATTTCTGTGGTATCAGAGCAGTCTGTTTCTAAAACTTGTGAGACCATAAGGGCTCCAGGAAGCAAAAGTTTTGTCTTTTGTTATGCCTACCCACCAGATATGGTCAGGAAAAATGTTTTTATGTTTTCTTCTCTTTCAAAACGGCTAAAATCTGAGCTTAGTTTCTTTCCTGTTTTAGGTAAATGGAATGGATTCTAATTAAAAGCTATGTTTAACTGGAACTGCCAAGATAAGAAAATATTTTAAGATTTTGCTATGTTGAAAATATGAATTTAAGAATAGATAGAATTTCAACAATATTACTTGCAATTTTTTATTCATTTCCCTTCAACTTTTTATTTGCCTTAGACAGTAAGAATTGTCTGCTCACTTTCATAGTTTGGGGAGATGCTGAGATTTCAGACCATGCAGGAAATACCTAATAATGCCATTCCTTCTTGCCATTCCCATGTTTTCGCATTAAGGTTTGGCATGAGACCAGGTTTAAAAGTGAAACGCTGCCTGTCTGTCAAAGTTTTATGGTTCTTCCAGTGATGTCTGGGTACCTTATTGTTTTTGTTAAAGCTTGAGAGATACACAGAGAAGTGACCTTTCTGCTTTCATAACTTGTATAAATAAAGGGACTTGCGAACTGCTTCTGGCAGCCCTGGATGATGGAAAGCTAAAATTCCACTTTGTGAGAAATTTTCACTTGTAAAACTGAGATGTTATTCTGAATGGAAGTGAAAAGACAGTCTCCATGAATTTCCCTTGGAATAAAACACTGAAACATTTCAATTCGTAGCTGTCAATGCATTGTCTTCTGCTGGTGTGGAACTGCTCTGTTTTTATAGCATCAAAACATGAAGCTGTGTGTACACCTGGTATATCCAAGAGTATTTCATATACTTTGCAAATGACAATTAAGTTATCCAAAGCACTGAACATAATTCTGAAAACAAAGTAAGGGATGGGGAGCCATGGGAGTGGGAATCACTGCGCTGGGGCTCAGCATGGCCGCTCTGCCCTGGGCAGTGGGCTGATGGCAGGCGGGACAAGGATCTGAGCTGTGTCCTCATTCCTGATGCAAACAGTAGCCAGTCATGGTAAAGTCTTGCTCTCTGCAGGAGATCCTGCTGCTCACTGAGCATTACTAGCATAACGGTAACAGCCCAACCTCACTCCAGCCTGAGAAGTTGGACACTGGCTCTCTGCATCTTTTCTAAAAAACAACTCCCTTTGTTGAGTTTGTTCCTCTGTACAAGAGGGGCAGTCTCCATTATGTTTCCTCATGGAGTCTCAAGATGCTGCAAGGTTTAATTAATCCCATAATACTACCTGAATAAGGGCAAATCCCAACAACTAGCATAGCTATATTTGTTTTTAAAAACTCCCAGATTAAGAAAAGGAAAGTGGTCACTGACATGAACATCTGACAAGAACATCTACCAGTCTTAGGGGTTTATAAACTACCTGGTCTGAAACCTTCCCTTTACTTTCACTTAAAATGTCCTGGAACAAGAACAGCAGCTGCGTCTCCCAGCACGTGCCGCACACTTCTCACACTGGGGTGTAAAGTGCGAGCCACCCCTGTCCCCAGCGAGCCTTCATCTTGTGGTCCTTCTCCGAGGGGAGAGGCTCTGCAGCTCTCTGCTGGGCACTGCTGGGGTCTCTGTCTCTTTTTCAATGGCTGTCATCAATTTGTTCCCCTCTAACTTCTTTTCCCTCTCCCCTCCCCAATCATCGCACAGACATCAAGAGGCTGCAATAGGCATGTTTGAAAAAGACAAATGAAAAAAGACATTCCCCCTGCTTTTCCCACTCGATAAATTACAGATGGGCCTGAATCACCGCCTCCCCCCTGCCCAGATCCAGTGTGTCTTTATGTATCTGCCACTATTGCTTTCCAAGAGGAAGGATGAATATAGCTTTAAATGATTAGCTGCCTTATGTACTACCATGTCTCAAAGCAATGGGGGATAACACGGGCAAATAACTACACAGGCAAGGAAGTACATGAGGGCTGAGCATTCAGGACTCTCTAACAACTGTGGTTTCTTTATAAAGAGCAATAAAGATGGTTTTAATGTACTGTATATGATGCAACAGATGCAGGATGCCTCTGGCAAAACTCCTCTGGTCCAAAGCTGACTGAAGACAGTTTGATGATTTGCAGGGAGATACAGATCCCAGAAGGGGAATTGTACATACCTGTCAGCTGGTAATCAAAGCTCAAACTGGCCTTGAAAAAGCTTAATTAGTACTGACACCAACATAATCCTGTGAGCTCGGGAACAGTCGGCAATGGTGGAATTTGGTGCCTCTTCTGTGTTCTCCCCCACCCCAATCTCAGCCCCGCTGAATTTCCAGGGTCAGCTCATTCTCGTGTGTGCCTGTGCCTCTGACACCACACACCACGCTGGCCGTGTCTCCAGGCTTAGCAGGAGCAAACAGCAGTTCTGGTTCCTGTCTATAGCTGCCACCAAAAATGACCATAGCCACTTCAAGGTTGCAATGATGTTGATAAATACAGGGCAAGAGCACGCTCAAGGGATAACAAAACATGTTCTAGGAAGCCCTAAGAAGCACATGGAAAGTAAAGCAAGACGCTGCAGCCTGTCATCTCCCAGAAATACAACGATGCTTCAACCTCAGAAGGTTTATATCAATTAGAAATAGAGTTAGACTAAGCCTTCAAATCTAAACAGTGACATGGATCTCCTGGCCCTTTCCTTTCTGTACTGATTGTTGCAAACACCCCTTTCCTTTACAAGGATTTCAGAATTCAAACCTAGTTTACATGTCATGATGACTGTGATGCTTGCCTTCATAAGTAAGCTCACTCATTTGATTTAATATCCCACTTGAAGTCCCATCTATAGATTTTCTTGTCTTCTTTTTCTCCCTGCTGTCTGTGCCAATTTCTCCCTATTATCTGGCTACAAAAGCCTTCCCAAGCTCCCGTACTCTCTAGAGAAAAATTTTGCATGGAAGCCAGACAGAGCAGGCATTACAGGGGGAAAGCAGGAGTTTCACTGCATGTGGCTCACAGGGAACTGCAGACAGTGGAAACACCTATCTGGGACTGAGATGAGCCCATGTCTTGCATGCGCTGGCCCAGAAGTGGATCCAAAGCTGCATTTCCCCACAGCTATGTCAGTGTGATACTCAGCACTTCAGAGGAAACCGCAATGTCCAGATGCGGGCCCAGCTCCAAAGTCTCTCAAAGTCCTGGGAGAAGATTAAACTATCACTACCTCCAGTTTTCAGTACAAAGCATGTCCTCCATACACCCAGCCTCTTTTAAGAAAGACTGAAAGCAGCAGAAACTTAGCCCTGAAACTTCCAGCAGCATCAGAAAGAAGGGAAAGGCAATATTTTCTGCTTGCTTTGCTAGAACTAGAATATAACAAGAGTTATGGCTGCAGATAGTTCGGCAGAAGAGAGAGGGCCTGTCAATACCATCAGGTGCCGATCACCCCACACATTTCAAGCTGATGCAGTGTGACCCAGTGCTGGTCCTGAAGATGGCTGGACATGTCTGAGCATGGCTGTCAGCACTGGTGGGTCTTTCAAGTGCACTTAGCAGGAGCCTCGTGTGGCTTCAGAACTGGACCGGGTGAGATTGGGCAGAACCAGCAGCTGAATTTCTGGGCTCAATTTCTAGACACAGTCAATGGGATGCTCATGGGATGGAGTGAAGAAGGGAATTGTGCTCTGTGCAACAGGAGCTCTTCCAAACCCCCTATTATGTGAAGACTGAATTCTAATCTATTTTTAGATATTCCCCCATAAGATCCTAACAATTCAAAACCAAATGGAAAGCTGTGCATGTCTTGAACAAAGATGCAACCAGAATTTATTTTCTTTCTGGAGAGAGAGGTAAATAAGTGGGGTAATCTCAGTGGTCATCTGGCCAGGAATGACCAAATCTCTACAAGTCCCATATGAAAATGCCCATTTGTCTGGAAACCACAACAGCCCTAGTAGTGCCAAGGGGGAAGGTCTCCAGGAGCAGCTTCCAGACAGGAGATGACATTGTCCTCAGGGCTCCCATTGTTCCACAAAGATGGCAGCTGGCCTGGACTGGGAGCAACATGGGATCCAGGACAATGCAGTGGGGTTGGTCCCAGCATCCCATGCTGGTTTTCTTTCTCCTGCTTCTGCAACTCAGACTCCCCAGCAGCCCTCCTGTCAGCACAGCACCACTGGCAGTCACAGGACATAGCCCCACACATTAATGGCTCCTAGCGTGTGGTGGGTTACACCCACAGTAGCCTGGGAACCTGTCTCACAGAGGTCTTTCTGTTTGAAAGGAAGCATATCCAAGCAGTCTGGAAATTACAACTGATAGATGTCATCCCTGAAACTGCCAACGGTATGTACAGTCTTAGAGCACCTTAATTTTCTCCTCTCCATTTTAATCTAAAACTAATGACAAAGCATCTTTTACCTAATACTCCTAAATTCAGTAATGGCCAGGACTGGGTTCTGGACTGATGATGCCAGTAGTTCGTGATGCATTTACTGGTGTTCCATGGGGGCTATGTTGGTCACTCCATTGGCCAAATCTCTTAATTCTTTCTACATACTAGCTTGCATGAAAAACAGCTATAAAGACAGCAAACATTTTCCTCATGTTGGCTTGCCAGGGGAATGACTTCAGGATGGCTGGAGGAGAGTGAGTGAGAAGGAAGATAGTCTATGCACCTAAGGAGCACAGTCAGGAATGGAAAGAAGCATGAGGTGCTATATTGAGATCTGATGCAAACAAGGGAACTGCTTGTAAACTCCTGAATTAGACCAATCATACTAAATTTACAGGAATGCAAAAAAATAGTCGCATCCGTTGCTGTCTCTTGCCAACTGTAAGCTTGCCAGTACAATTTTTAGACTAGAGGGAGGAAGTTACATATATGATCACTTTTTTCTCTTCCCTTTTACTCGGTTTCAGGTTTCAGGCAAAAAATGCCTTTTGGTAGTGGACGTTCATTTTCTACATTTATGGGGTGCATGCAAATCAGCTCAACAAACACTCTCAAGCTTGATCCAAAAGGACTTGAGCACAGGCAGTTCTTCATCCAAAACACACTTAAACATGCATGGTCCTATTGCCTAGGCTTGTCCAGCCTTTGATGGACTGTGAAGGGAGCAGTGGTGAGCAGGGCATGTGATCTACCTCTGCTCCTTTCTAGAGGTGCAACCTATGCATCTCCTGGCATGACTGAGGCTGGATCACACCTCATAATGCCACACTTTGGTCTGCCTGGGCAAGCACAGGCACACCAGACTGCATGTGCTCTGGCTACACCCAAAGCCATACACTTTCCGGTTCCCTTCCTTACTGTAGAGGCATCCCTCAGAGGACATCTTAGCAATAACAGTGGACTTCAGAATGAGCATTTATGTCTTTGGAGTTCAGGATGCTGGAGTGCTGCCAGATCAGGTCTAAAATGCAGTAAGATCAAAGCACTGAAATGACTAACCAGTACACACGATATGTCTAGTGCTCATTCCTGAAATGAGAATTCTCCATTTTCTCAAAGATCCTCAACTTCCTAAAACTCCTGCTCTTCCCTTGCAAGAGAAACCCTGCCAAGCTGCCAGTGTGACTTGGTACAGTTGGCATCTGGAATCCCACCTGCAGGAACCCACGCTGTGTGGTGCTGTGGCTGTCTGGAATGGGGCCACTGCAGCTGCCCTGTGGAGGGGCTCGAGTGGGTGTCCAGGTTAACACCTGGGAGTTTTTACTCACTCTGCAGGCACTCCTCCAAGAGGTAAACATCTAGCTGATAAAAGAAATTTCAATCAGTTAGAGTACTGATATTGCCCAATAATCCATAAATTTATTAAACAAAATTTGACAAAGTCAATAAAATTTTCTGTCTTGTACCTGATTTCTAGCATCCAAATGCTTTCCTGATAGCACTGATATCCACAGGTGAAGAAATGAGTTACAGCATGAAGACGTGTAGACATGGCGCTTCAGGGCAGGAGGTCCTAAACACTTCAGGTTTAGGAGACATGGTGGTGTTGGGTTGATTGTTGGAGTTGATGATCCTAGAGGTCTTTTCCAACCTTAATGATTCTATGATTCTATGATTTTATGTCTGGAAATGTGCAATTTAAGCAGCCAAAATGAACAGCAACTGAATTCAGGGTAAATTGTCCCTGCTACTGTGGCAGAAAACTGCCCCACTTGCCACAGAAGTACCCGGTAATGTCACATACTTCACACCTGAGTGGAATTGAGGAAAGGTAACCCTTTAGAGAGAGGAGATGCCAGAGGGATCTCTGGCAGTCAAGGGAGCTGTCATTTCCTTGCTCTGGCGAGAACTGACCCAGCCCTACAGCCATTAGAGCCAGTCACCAAGGACTTGCAGACTGGTCCATATTTTGACACAACAACATGCCCAAGCTCTGGCTGGGCATAGCAAGCAGAAGAAAATGGTTTCTCTGCTCAGAGGCACACATTCTGCTGCCTGCACCTATCTGAGGAGGAATCCCTTTTCTAGACAGCTATTAAAAACCACAATGTTAGTTAGCCTTCACTGTAGAAAATCAGAACTCCTTTGGAACCAATAAAGGGAACATTAAAACATCGCCATGCCTTATGGTTATTCCATTAGTCTCCTATTTCCCTCCCTTTTAACCCAGCTTCTTACCTCTGACCATGGCATGAAAGATCCCCTGCTAGGGCCCTATTTGCCAGGCAGCTGTCACTGTGCTGGGAACAGCTCATGCAGGAGACCAGGGTATGGCCCAGGCAAGGGCAGGAGGTGAAACACCGAGGGTGGATTCCCATGCCTGGCTTTAGACCTTTGCAATACTGATGTTTAGGCTGGCACTACCTGGCTGTCCTCCCTAAGGTGTCCCTAGCGGGAGAGAAACAGATGTTTCCAGTGTATAATGCATCTCATCCAGAGACAGACATCTAAAATCAGTGAAACAGATTGTGCTCTGGAAGTGCTTCTTTTCCCCCGTTGGTTACAAGAGTCTCAGATGGTGTAGGTGTCTAAAGTTAGGGCAGAAAAGTCCAGTTACTACTGGCAGAGGCAGCTATTCCCTGGTCTGTTAATTGCTGCACTCTCACTCAGAAAAAAAATATATAGCCTCAAATTATGAACCGCTTCTCAGGGTGGATGTTGGATTGGAGACAAAGTGTATCACAGCAGCAGTTTTCTCCCTCTTGGCCAAATCTCTGTTATTCTAGTGATACACTGAGTCACCAGGCTCAGCCCCGAGTTTTCTGCAGTGGGGGAGGGTAGGACCTACCCTTGTCCTAGATAAAACTACCTTCAAACAAAATCCATGTGATGTAAGAAGAGGTACTGTGCCTTCCGTAGCTGACACTGAGACTGGACCATCACCTTCTGGGCTATTTGAAATGCCACTCCACAGGTGCCCTCCCAACTATGCACGGTTGTAAAGGGTTGTCATAAGATCTGAGATGACCCAGCTCAAACGACCCCAGTCTATTTTCCTAACCCCCATGCAGTTTCAACTCAGTGCAAGAAATTGTGCTCTTTCCTTTACAAAGAGGTGTTTATGGCACATGGGAGCACAGTAGGTTACCTCTGGGAACCCTGCCACTTCTCCAAACCCTGCCACTTCTCCAAACAGGGCCAAACTGCCCCACTGCACTTCTCTCCCCACTCCCCCCACCTGGCACCCCAGTAAGCAGCATGTCTGCTAAGGGTTGTGGGTGCTGGGATAGCCCTGTGATGCTGAGAATGGCCCCTGAAGTCCAGAAAGTGATCCAATTGGAAAATCACATGGGGCACTATTAAAACTAGTGAAGAGAGAAGACAGCGTGTCTCAGCACTTCCAGCATACAAGATTTGTCCCCTCTCCTACTGCATTGCAGCTGGTCCTGCAAACCCACAGATTTGTATTGTCCAGGAACAATCCTGCCCAGTCGTTGAGCCTGAAGCAATTCAAGGAGAAGTAGAGACCTAATGTGTCCCTTCAGCCTCCAGGTAGCCATAGGCCAGAACTGGACAGTCAGCCAAAGGGAGCAAAAATCCCAGTCTTCATCCAAAGCCGAGTCTGCTGTTCAGGCGCATCCTTAGCTTCCAGCAACAGCCTTTATGAATGCATCTAGATGATTCCTCACCCTAACATGCCCACCCACCCAGATACATTCCTTAGGAGGCTGTCTTGAGCCTCCTGACTACATGACATCAAAACCAGTTAAACCTTAAAGTGTGATGTGCTCAGCTCTCTGCACCATTCTGGACATACGTATAACAAGATGGATACTTCTGAGGAACTCATCTGCTCCAGCTTCCAATTACACATGCAGAAGTCCCTAACTCCTCATCAGCTACTTTTCACATGCCTTTACAGCTATTACAAGATCCCCCTGGGGTGAAAGATAGCCAAAATGGTTTCTCCAGGTCCCAAAGCAGCAAAAACCCTCAAAGGATTGCCATGAGTTGCATTCTTGCTTTCTTCTAATCTGCAACCTCTACCACCTAACCATTTGTGTGCCCCGTGTATTGAGTAGAGGGGTATTAAAGGGTGATTACTATGCAAATACAGTAATCATGGATTTTTTGTTTCTTCCAATGTTGCAAACTACCATTTCCCTGATTACTGCACTGTCCCAAAAGAAACATCTGAGTGTAAAAGTGTCATTCTGAAACAAGGGGACTACTGTGAGTTTTGTTTCCTGCTTTATTTCATTCTCCAAGTCCTGCTCAGAGCCAGAATAAAGCCATAGTTACAGAGGGGATCTCAGATGTGTTTGAGAGCCTCATCCAGCTGACAGCATGAGTGCGCTGCAGAGCACAGGGAGACCTTCTCCATTGCCATGACCCTTAAGCACTGCTGTGCTGATCTCAGGAATGTTAAAAACAAAATTGTCCATTTTTCCAGGGTTTTCATCAGAAGAGAATTACTTGTGTGCCAAAGTCTGCCTTTTACACACATTTCTCATGGGATGCATTTGGCATGACACTTTTTGACTTTGGATACATCATTCCCCCTCCATGGCTCCTCTGTGAGCAGTGCTGCCAAGCTGCACCCAACTGCTCTCCTGTCCCACACTGGCATTCGAGGAGCTCCTGTTTCCACACTTGGTGAGCACAGCTCTCCAACACAGGTGTTTCTGCTTCATGATTTCTGGTGCTCATGGATCCAGAATTCACTTTCTGTCAATGTGATGAGTGGATTTATGCAGAGACTAGGGGGACTGGTCTCCCACCCTGCCCTCTGCTCCATATACACCACCCAAATGTTTTGAGGCATATGACACATGGCTGCACAGCCTCTCCTCTTCTAGCCCGGCACGTCCCCACTTCACAACACAGCTGCTGATCCTGCCAACATTCTTGCAAGTAAATGCATTTGCTAGAATACTTGTGAAAAGCCAGCATGAGAGGATGCAGAGAAAGCCAAAGGGAAATCGCTGTTTTCAGGCAACCCTTGTGTTTTCCCAGCCCCCGTTGCCATCCTTCCCCATAGGGCTCTCCCTCAGCCGAGCAGGGAGCAGGCTGCAAGCAGAGGCCGATGAGGCAGCCCCAAACTGGAGGGTGCTTGGGCTGCTTGTTCACTCAAGGTGGGCCCTCGGAAAAGCTCCCAGGGTGGACTACATCAGGAAGGGCAGGCACCGGCAGAGGGAGCTGGGGATCTCTCCACGGACACCACTGCCTCCGGAGCGAAGGAGAGGAGAACCTGCCCTCTCTCACGATGGGGGTTGTTGTACCGAAAATTCTCAGTGTTATCTGATAGTTGCTTAGCACAACGGAGAGAAGGTGCTGCGCCGGCCGTGAAATGCCTCCTCCTGGTTTTGGTGAATTTTTCACCATATCATTAGTATTTCCTTTCAGTCTTTTTATTGCAATCATTACTCCAAATACCACTTAGAAAAATAATAATAATGATAAAAACCTGTTCCCTGGTCCTCAGTTTTCTGGACACTCAGACTTTGATAAATGAAAAATGCTGCAGTGATAACGTACTGGCAAAATCGACAACATAAACAAGACATTGTAACTATAATTCAGGTACGCATGCTTTGAAAGGAGACAAGCCTACCTCTCTTTTTGGTCCTGTGGAGTAGGAGTAGCCTCAAGAAGAGCAGGTTTCCCGGCAGATGGCCCCTTTGCAATACTGCAAATACTGCAATACTGCAAATACACTGCCCTGTGGTGTAACCTCATGGAGGCAGTGGCCTTTCCACCCCCACTGTGGCTTAGCTGTGCTTTCCCAGGAGGACAGTCTCCCCTGGGTACCCACTAGATGAACCTTCTGGGGCCAGTGCAGGTATTTCTCTGTCTCAACTGTTCAGCTCCTGTTCCTATCCTGTGGGGGCCTCTTGGGGCATTTATCCCACAACACACCTGTCAACGGAGGGATGTTATTCAGCCCCTTCCTAAAATGGGCATAACAGATGGCTTGAACAAGATCACTCAGGAAATGCATAGCAGGGCAAGGAACTAAAACCAGAACAGCAACCTGACCTGCAAGCCATCTTGCCTTTGAAATGTGGGGTACACCACAGAGAATTACTGCACTGTTTAGGTTCAGAAAAGGACAGTCTCTTAACCCAGGGTTCATCTGAAAACAAAACCGAACCATCTCTGAGGCTCGATGAGCATGGGTAACTCTCTCATTTCCCTGGCATTACTTGCTCATTTGTTTTCTTCTTTTTTCTGTTTTGGTACCTCAGGAATAGTGGGATCCAGCTGGGTTAGGAAACAGCATTGCCAGAATATCCTGAGAAAAGAAGATCATGAGTTATTTCTGGCCCAAGCAGGAGCTGGAAGTATCTGGCATCTCCCAGTGCCCGGAAAGCTTGTTCTCATGAGAAATGAGCTTCACACGACATGCTCAGGAGGGCCAGAGTTCAGGGATTTGAAGAAGCCCCCGGTGGCCAAACACAACGGGAACTACCATGTGGTAGTACTGAGGTTACCCTATCTGGCGTCACCCTGGAGAAGGTCCCAGCTAACCACAATTCCTGTGCTAGCACTGCTCCTGGACACTGCCATGGCTTTGCAGTGGCTCTTGGGTGCCTGCCTCTTCCGGGAGCCTCCCCCTCTTCTCCCGCTCCCCCATTCAGGCGCTGCTCTTGGGATTATTTTTTTTCCCCTCTGACAAAGCACATACAGATGGTGCGTTGTCTGCCACAATCAAGGGGCTCAGGTGGGTAATGGAAAATGGCAGAACTTGGCATGTACTTGTTTGCCTTAGTGCAATTTTCCCATAATTGCACTTCCTAGCTTTTCAGCATCTGCGAAAGATCAGCTTGTGACACAGCAAAATCGGCCTTGCACTTTTCTGGAGTTTGCATCAGGTTAGGAATCAGGCACCCTGATTTTGGCTTAAATCATTTTGGAAGGGTGGGGAGAGAACCACCCCATATTTGTGCATAGTCAGGACTGGCTGGACTTTAAAGCCCAGCAGGAAAAGCACAGCCTGTCAAACACACTTAGCTCAACTCTCTGGTGTTGCTTTTTTGGTTTTGTTTTTAGAAAGGTATTGATGAATCTGGCACAAGTTCTTTTAATTTTCCCAGGTCTTGAGGTGAATTCACTGAAGACTGAACAAGGGGGGATCCTGGAACAGAATGAAGCCAAAGCTTGGGACTCAAAATAGTTCAGAGATGCAAAGAACAGGCAGAGGTTGTGCAGATGGACAGCTTTACTGTGTCAGGCAGCTTTTTCTTACCTCTCCTTATAACCTCTATTTCTTTGCTTTAGACATATATAGATGCCAATAATGCAATAGAGAAACAGTGAGGAATAGAAATAGCTTTAGGACTGAAACGACTGTCCTCCCTCATCACCTGGGAGAGGGCAGAACTAGACTGTGGCCCACCGAGGCCCTAAGGATGACAAAGAGCAGTCCCTGCCTCAAGGAGCCTGCAGTCGCAATGATTGGAAACAGAAAACAAACCTTGGAGGTTTGTGGGGAAATACCTTCTGCTCAGACAGTCTAGGAGACAGCTTGGGATCATGCTCTGCTATTTATCAAGAGTTGCAGGTTTTTGTACTGGAACAAGCGTCTGTTCTTGTATCTTCCCCACTATATTTCAGATTTCTCCAAGCTGCAACATTAAATTGAGTTGCTGGAACAAATACTAGGCTGAAATTAAACTTAGTTCTAAACAAATGGGAGAGCAAGATTTACTTTTCTGGAAAATCTCAACTTTAGTGATCCTCTTGCACATGTTTGCAGCAATAGCTGCTATTCAGCCAGGCAGCATTGTATTTTTTCAAAGTTTCTGCAGTATTTTGTTCCTTGGCGACCTCTCTTTCTGGCCCCTGAGTACTCAGGGCNGGGGGCAGGGAGTTGGGAGGGCAGGGGGCTGTGAGGGTGTGTGTAGTTTAGGTTCCCTCTTGTTTTGAGATAACTAAATACCCTATTTTGTCAGTGGGGCTTGTCAGGTCAGAGAAGTCACCCATTCCTCTCCTCTACTTTAATGAATAGATTTTGTCTGTTTGTAATAAAATTTTAAAGAACATCATCAGTTTAGTTTAGACTCAGAATAAAGTTTTATCATAAAAAGGAGATCAGAAGCACTAACAAAGCTATTTTTCTCCACTTTTTATTTTGTTGATGTTGCTTTTGCTCTCAATATAGGTGAAATCAGGGCTGGATCCAAATGACTTTAGTAGTGTTGGAGACCCAAACAAAGCAATACCTGCCTATGGCATGAGAACTGCATTAAACTGCCAGGAGAGGAGTTCAGTTTCACCAGCCATCCAGAGCAAAAGGAATAAAATAAGCTTACAGAAAAACACTGAAAAGAACAAAGATTTGTGGTTTGTTGTTTTTTAATTAGGCTCAGCTTAGAACAAGTTTTTTTATTTCCAGTTTGGTCTTTTTTTTTTCTTTCATTAGAGACTGTAGCTAAACACACACCTTTAAGTCATACCTCAGTGCCTGCTCTGATGCTCAGGACACTCAGATTGAGGTTTTGGGCTCACACGCATACATACGTATGCTCACAAAAAAAAGCATGAGAGTGCAGCTTGCTGTGGCTTTTGCCAGTGAAGTAAAAGCTAACCAAAAACTAACTACTGTCTTAGTAACAGAGGGCTCTTCTGTATTCTGAATTACATCAAGTAATTGGAGCTAAATCTCTTTCCACTTGAGTTATACTCCAGACCTGCAAAGTGATACCCAAACCACTACTTCATACTAATATTCTTCCCATCCGATGAGTAGCAGGAAACAATCTTCACAGAGCTGCCTACGTTAATACTGAGCATCTGGGTATGCCTAAGGAATGATGTTGCAATCCCTTCTAAATCCTCCTCTTGCAGGAGAGTTGGGGAGGGAGTTAACTCTTTGTCTGCAGAGGATGAGATAAAGTCCCTACAGTACAAAATCTGGCATAGAACTTTTCAGCCTCAGCTGTGCAGACAGACATGGTGCAGAGGCAAGCAGCAAAAGGTGAAAGTAGACAACGCTGAATTCTTCTCCCATGCCAATCCAGCAGCAATACTGATTGAACAGCTAGGCGCAATCAGTGCTTTTTGGCCCTGTATATAGTGCTAAATAAATACAGCAATTTACTGATCCCAGGTGGCAGGGACCATGCCCGAATGAGCTTATGCACTCACTTTAACAGCTGATGTATGGGACAGTGAAGTGAAGTTCTGCTGCAACAGGAGGAGCCAAAAGCATCAGCAGGAAACAAAGAAAGGAAAGTTAAGGTAAACAACTGAGTATTGGAGGGACTGGAATCTTTTATTTCCAATTGACACTTGGTATTGGCACAAACTGCAAAATTATATAATACCAGAAAACAACCAAAACAGCAAGAAAAGAGGGCTTTTCCCCTAACAAGATCACTGTGGGAGCAGAAGGTGTCTGCAGGGGACAATATAGTCCTCCCCATGGAGCAGGAGACACTCACAAAGGCACTGAGGTCCAGGGCTATGTGCTGAATCTCAGCCCAAGGAAAGTTAGTGGGAATTCTCCTACTGATTTCCAAGAGGACAGGATCTTACCTCTTTAATTTAGGAACACAGTGAGAAAAGCTTTTCTAAGGTTGGATTGATTTTGTCAAGAGATGCCAAATAACAAATATGGAGGGGAAGCCATGATGATGTGACAACACTGTAGCTCAGAGAGTGACACAGGAGCAGCTGCTGAGCTGGCCTCAGCATCCTCTGTTGGGATAAAAATGTTATTTCATCCTCTTTTCCTGTCCTTTGGGTCTTCCTCGCACTGCCTTGCCACTGTCAGTAATTAGCAGGTTCCTTATTATCCAGGTAATTCTAAGTACCAGGACTGGGAAACCTGGCTGTTGCATCCTGCCCGCTGCGGTCTCACATGCCCCATATTGTAGGTCAGTATGTTGTACTGTCTGCTTAAAGCTGCCAAACTAAAAACCAGGTCCAGGTTTCAGATAAAAACAACAGTCAATCATTATTCTTAGAAGTAGCTGAAAATTTTTAGAGGTTTCTTCCATTAAAAAAGGATCTCTTTTTAATTTTGAGGGGTTTTTTCTTTTGTTATGTTTTTTTTTTCTTTTTGGTGAAAATGGTGTAGTTTAGGGCTTTCTTTTATTGGAAAGCTAAGGATTACTTCTAGTAACAACAGGCTATTTTTGGGGGTTTTATTTGAACAAAACTGAGAAATCACAAGGTATGGGCTTGGAGGGATATTGTAGTTTTTCCTTTTTGGCTGTCAGTTCTGTGCTTTTTGGCTCTGAAAATTACCTCAGCCTTCTGCCTTTCCCTAAATAGAAAGAAGAGATTTGAAGGAGGTGAAAAAAAAAAAATAATGGAAAGAAAGGATGGAATGGAAAATAAGAAAATGAAAATGTGTACATAAAAATGAAAAAGCCCACAAAACTTTTCAAACTTGCAGAACAAGAATGACCTCAAAATTGCCTCTCTTTCTTGAAGTCTTTTTCTGATAAGCAACAATGCTCCTTGCTGCTGTGCCTTGCATGCATTAAACCGTGTGTCATAATAATGGAGTGACATCTGGGTGGCTTCCCTTCCAGCCCCCATGCCTTGCTAACATCAGCCCTGAGTATGTACACTGGATCCCAGCCGTTTCAGCCCAGCCACTGATACTGTGCTGGG
The DNA here is from genome assembly GCA_013400875.1 of Anhinga rufa. Taxonomy (NCBI): domain Eukaryota; kingdom Metazoa; phylum Chordata; class Aves; order Suliformes; family Anhingidae; genus Anhinga; species Anhinga rufa. The sequence goes on along the minus strand of VZTV01113445.1, from coordinate 60,119 downwards.
TGGGTCTTCCAGCAGAAGCTCCCACATTTCACAGCATGGTTACCAGAGATGCCCTGTTAGCACTGGTGGCTTGGCAAGATATCACAGAGATGGAAATCACATTCTACAGTCTTACAGGGATGGAAGGGAGTTGCAGTGCGGTCTGCTGCTCTGGGTGGATTTTTGATTTGGGCAGATGTATGTGTGCATGTCTGCTGAACTTGGTTGCCAGAAGAGGTGGGAAAGAGAAGGAGCTTGCATCTCACCCTGGGTCTGAATGTCAGAAAAATCTTTCAAATGGCCTGGCTGCAAATTCCAGATCAAAATAGCCTTTAATTTTGGAGAGAAGCCAGTCAAGATCTGCCTTACTTTATATCATGCCCTTCTCTAGCTAAAGCTGAATCCTTGCCCAACAGCCTCACAGTCACATCACAATTAAACACACTCTACTTTCAGTTGCAGCTTGTAGTTATTTTGTCCTCTCACAGTCAGCAATGAGTTGGGAGGAGGTGAAGAATATTATGTGGCTGCCACATCCCGCATGCTTTCCTACCTAGATATTGCAAATTATGTGTGCAATGGGCCCTGTTACTGGGCAATAACAAGGAGGAAATCCCTGCAATGTACATCTTAATGCATCATCTTCTGCAGCCCAGTTCCACAGGCAGATATGGTTCTGCTTTCCTTTCTGACTTGCTGTCAAAAGCCCTTCTCCATCTACATGCATAAAATATTTTTTTATAAGCGGGAAAGTAATCGCTTCAAATCACCCAGGAGATTCTCATCAAGCTGCTCCGCCTGAGCACCAGTGCTTGCCCAGGACGAGGGGGAAATGGGCTGTCGCTTTCATCTGATTGCCTCAAGCCCCCTCTACAGCCTGACTTGCTCTGTGTCAGGTGAACTTTTGCGCCAGCCAAGAGTCACCTGGAAATAATCTCTCATAAAACCAGCTCTGTAAAAGCTATAGCTACTCACTTTGATAGTTCCCAAATTGCTTTTCTCTCTCTCTTTTATTTTTCATAGGACCAGTAAATGGTAAATTGGTCCCCATTAATCTACTGGAAGGAGTCAAGAGGTGCTCAGGAATATTGTTCTATTCCAGAAGATCAACTATCTGCTACTAAGCACGAGCCTGCAGAATTACCACCTCCCTATAACTCAAAAAGATGAGCAAGAATGGATTTTCTCACACTCTTTGAGAGATGGTAGAGCTTCTAGCCTCCTCTGATCACTGCTGGGTACCCATGACTTCAGCCTTGGGGAGAGCAAACCACTGAGAGACTCATTCTCCCGGGAACAGGCCACTTCCAAAGAGAGATGATGTTGATGGCACTAGGCAGCTGACCTCTCTGTTGCGTCTCCTTTGGGGAGCGGGAGAAATGAGATCTCTTCTGCTCACATGCAGGTTTTGTACTTCTTTCTTGCTCAGGATTAGCGTCAGGCAAGGCCGAGGGTCTGCATGAGAGAAGCAAGACCCTAGAAAGGGCTGTGATCCTGTAGGTAGGTGGGAACCCCAAGGAACCCAAGTTGGCCAAGGCACCCAGAGCTCAGGCTTTAGCTGCTTTCTGCAAAATGTAGAAACCAAAGCAAGAGTCCTGCAGGCTCTGAAGGACAGAGCCCATCCTGCAGGGATGCATAGGTGGGTTGGGAGAAAATGCATGAAAGGAGATAATACCTACTGGGTGATGAGACCTGTCAGTCCTTGGAAGAAAAAGACATAGAAGTTGTGTCTGAAATGAGAACTGAACGAAGGGCCGTGAAGTGAGCCAGGGACAGCAACGAAAGCAGGAATCTGGCTTTGTGCATACACAGACCTGAAGGAGGCATGCATATTGCCCAAGACCTCTCTCTTGGCCAGGAATACCCAGAAAACTGGCTATCCTGGCCTTTTTCCATCCTTTCCCAGGCTGGGTTTTTGTGATCTGTTTCCTTGGCCACTGGAAATTTACTATAAATACCAGGTACTGAGCAGCCGTTGTATACGAATATCTCCTATCATCCTTTCAAGCTGCCCAAGGCTGCAAATGATGTGAAAATTGCATATCCCAGTCCCGGGCCTTAGTAGCTATTCAGGGTTTTGGCCACATGTCATTTGTTATTCTTGACTTATGCATACATTCTTCCTATTTATTTTTTGTAAACATTTGTGTATAATTATTCACTCCAGAGTTTCCAGTGATTTTCCCTGGCTCACAGATGTGGCAAAGCTTGTTGCCTGCATCCAGGAAAGGAGGGTGTTTTCAACTACTGCAAAATGGGATCCTGACAGATTTCAATCTGCTGCTTCCATGTCCGTTCTTGTGATACTTAGCTACCCATGGCAAGAGACAATTAGCTTTTTAAATATAAACCAGAAATGGTCCCAAGCCACAGATTTCACATCCAGATCCAAATTTGGGGCAGTTCAGATTTGGCCTGACATTTTGGGTTTGGGCCCAAGCCTGACTCCTTAGGAAGCAGTTTGACATTTCCAGTGCTGGGAAGCTCCCCTCCCCGGGTACACAGCTGCTCCCTGGTGCAGAGCCACCCCCAGGGTCTGGGCCTTTGCTGCCGAAAGGTCTCCTGCTGGTCCGGGTTTTTCAAAAGCCCCCGCCTGTCATTACTGCAGCTAATTCAATTGCTGCAGTGACGGGCACACGCCTTCCATGATGCTGCTGTGGCATTTTGGTTCCTGTGAGTGCTAAAGCCTAGATGAACTGTGCTCTCTGCAGCTATGTGTTGCCCACGGGGAAACACAGGCAATCAAATAAGAGGTTCTTCAGAATTCAGGTTAAATCTTTGGCCATCTGTCTGCAGCTCAGAACTCTACAACCATCCTTATATGCAGTGATAACATGTTCACAGTACAAGACACAGAAGCAGGATCCCCAGGGTTCAAAGCTCCTGTCTTTACTAAAAATTTAGTATACAGCCTTAAGCACATCACTCAACAGCCACGCATCCCCAAGGTGGGGAAAACTACACCATATACTACGTATTGGCCACCTCTCCAGAGCAGGCAATGTCTCCTGCTGTGTTAATACAATGCAGCACTAATCTCCACTGCTACAACAAACTCTAAAGTTCAGTGTAATTAACTTCCACTAGCTGCTGGAAATAATGACCTGCACTGTAGTTCACATTCTGATGAACTGAAGTGTGTTTCCCTGGAGAATATCATGCTTCTGACCCACCTATCCCCTGGGCAAGCAAGCTGTCACTCAATGCCTGATATTTGTTTTGTGGAGTGCATTTTGGATGTGAATTTTCAGTTCAGATTTTATTCTATTTTACTTTTTTTCTCAAACAACTCAAAGTCTCTTCTTCAGTCATTTTATAAGCAGGTCATGAAGAGAACTGGATCCTTCCATATGAGGGCTGAATTTGGCTTTTAATTTATGTTTCCTCCAAATATATCGTACAGACACACTATCCCTAAAGTTTAATCAGTTGTTTTACAGGTAGTTTTAGATGGATACACCATCACACTCAGCTTACAGGTCATCTCCATTCATCAAGAATGAGGTGCTACAAGGACCTTACGTAAGCAGAGTTCATCAAGCTCAAAATCAAGATATCAAAGCAAGAGATCTCTTAAACATGGAAGATAAATGCTTCTTTTCAAGACTATTACCCAAGAATCACTTTACAATTACAATATGTTTATCTCCATAATCTCACCAAGAGGTAATTACTGCAGTCTCTGAAGGGAGAAAACTGAAGCACAGAGACATGAGGCAATATACTCAAAATTACACAGGACTTTTTATGGCAAAGCTCAGAAAACAGATGAGAGGTCCTCAGTCCTCTTGGTCTTTGTCCATGAGATTGTCCTTCTTTTGATATGCACACCATTCATAGGCACTGAAGTTGTATTAGGAGATCACAGAATGGTCCCTGAAAGTCTTTAAGCTAATTTTAGCCCCAACATCAACTTTTAGAACATCCTTTTTAGAGAAAACACCTGGTAGCAGTGACACTGCAGCGAGCTTGATGGAATGATGCTGGCTTTACAAAAGGTTCCAAATGGGCTCATAATGTCTGAAAGCATTCATTAAACAAGGCTTACAGATAAAATGCACATATGACACAGTTCTTTATAAAGAGAGGCTTTTATAGGCCAAATGCTGAGGAGCCTCATGTGATTACTAAATAATCCAAAGGTAAGTGCTTGGAAGCCTGTTTCTTGGGACATAGAGAACCAGTCTGGAAAAATGCCATGGAGACAAGACTCTGGGGGTGAATCAACCCTCCCTCAGGTCCTGGTTATGGATCAAGTTGGTTTTTCCATCCATACTTTCTTCCATGAAATATAGCCCCTCTGGATTCAGTGCAAGGGGTGCCAAGGAGCAGGAGGAGAGGGAAGGTGCCACCTGTACTCAATTCCAGTTGTTTCATCAGTTCCTCACAGCCCACTTGCAAACCAAGGTGACACAAATGAGTTGATTTCCATGGTATACTGAGGCTAATTGGAAACAGCTCTTGGGCTCTGTAAAGCATTAAACTAGACTGCAAGTGATAATTGCTTACCTGCTGCATGGGCCTATAAGAGGCAATGCTCTAACTAGCACATGGGGTTTTATCACTTGCCTGGGCCAGCAGGGGCTGGACTCTTTCCAGCACCCATAACACTGAAAGCAAGATGCTGGATTACGCCTGTGGTTTATGAGCACTCAGGCAGGGAGAGCTGGTGATACAGGGCCAGATTCCAGCTTTCATTACATGCTCTCTTGGGTCAGGGAAGCTTTTTTTTCCTCTAGCACCGTTGTTGTATCAAGTTGGCATAAACAGCTTTCTTCCTTCTTGAAGGACTGGAAGAGAGGTTTAGTACTGTATTGCAGGGTAAAAAGTACAGATCTTTAAAAATATAAGGAGCTTAAGTGACTAGATTTCTCTATTGCAGGAGTTTGGGCTGCAGAAGTGTTAGAGTCTTAGTCTGTTTATTATAACTTCCAGCAACTCTTATTTTATAGCTACTCATAATTCTTTTCTATCTCCTTTTCTTTTTCTCCACTTTCTCTTTTTTACTAGAAAAGTCAGACATTTCTCAGAAGATATAAGCAGTACTTTGCCTGAGAATGGGAGATAAGATTGTTGTTGTTCTGGGTTTTTTTGGTAGATTGAAATAAGATTTCCTTAAGGAAAACCTCTATTTTTGAAGTGCAGACCACTCTTCTTCTGTAGCCTAATATTGACCAGCCAAGGGCACAGTGGTGGTGAAGGTCCCAGGCAAGAATCTACCATGTCTTTGTTGTGGGAACTGGATAGGAAAGATGTCAGGACTGATTTATATCTAAAGAGAGCACATGGAAAGAAAAAGATCTTGTTTCATTGTGCCTGTTGTGGGAAAACAAATGTGAAACATTATAGTATTGCCTGCCATTTTTGAAAGTGCAAGGGGGCTTTGGAACCTGCCCTGATGGAGGGCTTGATCTGTGGGGAATGTGGAAGAGTATTCAAATCAAATCTTGGCCTGGGACAGCATAAATACTTGGCCCATCCAGCTGTCAGGAATATTGAGTGGATCATTGCCTCCTGCCCAAAAGAGAGTACTGAAATTGGGGTACTTCATCAGCAGTGCTGGATGGAGGAGGAGGTGGAATTGTTGCGGAAGCTGGATAAGCAGTATGAAGGGAGTAAGAACATCAACAAGTTGATTGCGGAACATATGCCATTGAAAACAACTAAAAAGATAAGTGATGAGAAGAGGACTTCATAAGAATCCTGTGAAAAGAAGGGAAAAAGAAGAACATCCTGTGGACACGGGGTTGCGTGTAGATGGAGGACTGAGGTCCCATTATCAAAAAGTGATTTCTGACTGGTTGACATCAGAAAAACCGCCCAATTTTCAGGGAATTTTTGAAAAGGTGCTGGAAAGGAAGGAAGATCATCAATATTGATTGACGCGGTGGTGGAGGACTACTGTTCATGCCTGTTTATGAAGTCCAGTAAGCTGAAGGCAAGCCAAGGTCAGAAACACCAAATGACCCACAGGGCTGTTCCTTCTGAATCACCAAAGGAATAGATGAAGAAGAGGGCCAAGAAGTGGGGGCAATTCCTATGATTCCAGCAACTGTTTTACCTGGATAGAGGGAAACTTGCTAGTATCATCCTGGATGATGTGGAATCCCTGAGGTGCAGTGAGGTGGATGGAGAACTGGCTTAACAACAGGACCCAGAGAGTTGTCATCAATGGGGCAGAGTCTGGCTGGAGGCCAGTGACCAGTGGAGTCCCCCAGGGGTCTGTACTGGGTCCAGTCCTGTTCAATACATTCATCAACGACCTGGATGAAGGGATGGAGTGTAGCCTCAGCAAGTTCGCTGATGGCACCAAGCTGGGAGGCGTGGCTGATACGCCAGAAGGCTGTGCTGCCATCCAGCGAGCCCTGGGCAGGCTGGAGAGCTGGGCCGAGGGGAACCTCATGGGATTCACCAGGAGCAAGGGCAAGGTGCTGCCCCTGGGGAGGAACAGCCCCCGGCACCAGCACAGGCTGGGGCTGCCCTGCTGGGAAGCGGCTCTGCTGAGAAGGCCCTGGCAGTGCTGGTGGGCAGCCAGTGCCCCTGAGCCAGCGCTGGGCCCTCGGGGCCAAGAAGGGCAGCGGTGTCCTGGGCTGCATGGACAGGAGTGTGGGCAGCAGGGCGAGGGAGGCCATCCTGCCCCTCTGCTCTGCCCTGGGGAGGCCGCAGCTGGGGTGCTGTGTCCAGTGCTGGGCCCCCCAGTTCCAGAAGGACAGGGAGCTGCTGGAGCAAGGCCAGCGCAGAGCCACAAGGATGCTCAGGGGATGGAGCATCTCTCTGATGAGGAAAGGCTGAGAGACGTGGGCTTGTTCAGCCTGGAGAAGAGAAGGCTGAAGGGGGATCTCCTCAGGGCTTATCAGTATCTGAAGGGCGGGTGTCAGGAAGATGGGACTGGACTCTTTTCAAAGGTGCCCGATGACAGGGCAAGGGGCAATGGGTGTAAGTTGGAACACGGGAAGTTCCACTGAAATATGAGGAAAAACTCCTTTGCTGTGCGGGTGCCAGAGCAGCAGCCCAGGCTGCCCAGAGAGGCTGTGGAGTCTCCTTCCCTGGAGACATTCAAACCCCACCTGGATGCGGTCCTGTGCCCCCTGCTCTAGGTGTGCCTGCTCATGCAGGGGGGTTGGACAAGATGATCTCTGGAGGTCCCTTCCAACCCCTGCCGTTCTGTGAGTCTATGATCCCACTCAACAAGGTACACAAGGTATTCAAGTTGAGATGGGAATTGCCAGGAACATTCAAGGGCATAGGTGCTTTCAGAATGATGGGCAATGTGGATGACTCGGAATTTGAAGCAATAATCACAGCAGAAGAAAGCTCTAAAAACATCAAGGAGATGAGTAAAAATGTGGTGCCAGGACTGGCTTAGTTTGAGAGATTCCATTAAGATCAATACTCACTATATCCAATTAATGGATCTTTTCAATCTATGGTTGTTATCTGGTATTACACTGGATATGGTGAGAGAATGTCTCACTGTGTTAATATCAAAATCTGCTTTACCAGAGTGCCAGAATAACACAATAACTGGTGGCCAATTACCATTGGATTGACCATTTTAAGGTTGTTCTCAGGGACTTTAAGAACAAGGTTGATTAAGGCATGTCCCATTAATCCATGACAAAGGGGGTTTATAAAGTTATCAGGATGTGCAGAAAATCTGAAACTACTACAGCTCTAAACTTGTAATGCCAAAAAGGAATATTGACCCCTGTGGGTAGTCTTCATTGATTTAGCAAAAGCCTTTGACACTGTGAGCTGTTCTCACATAATTTCAGCTCTTAAACTGAAGGGTGTGGTCAATCATTATTGCCCTGATTACAACCTTGTATTATAACACTAGTGCCTGTATTGACCTGAGGAATGAACAGTCAGATAACATTGGAATTTTGATTGGTGTAAAACAGGGTGATCCAGTGCCCCCAGTATTTAACTTATCTGTGGATCCTCTGCTGTGCAAGCTGGAGGAGGAAGGAAGCTGTTTCCAACGCTGTTCGAAAAATGTAACTATAGCTTTCACAGGTGACTTGGTACTGTTGAGCAGATCATGGGAGAGCATGCAGAAAACATTGAAAATTTGGAGGTCTTTTGCAAACTAACTGGCCTCAAGATGCAAGGGGAGAGGTGTCATGGCTTTTATATTCACCTGATGAAAGATTCATACATGATCAATGACTGTGCCTCATGGACTATTAATACCTCAATATGATTGAACCTGGTAGCTCTGAAAAGTGCCTGGGTTTATGTATTGACCCATGGACTGGAATATCAAAACCAGAACTACTGAAGAAAATTAAGGGATGGTTACAATGAATTAGGAACACTTCATTAAAGCCATCTCAGAAGGTTGACATCTTGAAAGGATACACTATTCCATGACTGATCTACTTGGCAGACCGAGTCAACATGAAAGCTACGTACCTAGAAACCTTGACTTGGAATTTGAGGGGCTGTCAAGGAATGACTACATCTTCCAACAATTACTTGTCATGCCATACTATATTCCAGCACCTGGGATGGAGGTTTGGCTATTACTAGGCTCCTGGGTTTGATTCCCAGTGTACAGGCTCGAAGGCTACACAGAATCGCGCAGTCTTCGGTTGAAATGATGAGCAGTTTTTCAGGAGGGCATTGAGAAAGAATTTGAAAGATAGTGGATCGCAGCAGGAGATAAGGAAAAAATCCATCTATTTGGTGATATGTTATGGTGATACCAGAGGAGTTTGGTGACGAACCAGCCTCAGAATGGGAGATACCCACTCCAGAAGTTATTTTTCTGAGATTCTGTAACTGGTGAAAACAGAAATTTCTGAATTGGACCAAGTTGGTTTCCCAGGGCCATGGAATTTCCAACTTCAAGAAGGATAAACTCGGTAACAGCTGGCTAGAATTTTACAGGGGCATTCCCCACAGAAAGCTCATCATGGTGTTACAGCTAAGAGCCAATGTCTACCTCAAAAGAGAATTTTAATAGAAGGCAGACAAGAGACTCAAATTAAGTCCTGCCAACATTATCAAGTAGAGAACAAGACCTGTTCGTATATTTTTGGATACTGCCCAGCAGTGCAAGATGCCAGGACTAAAAGACATGACCAGCCATGTGAATTATTGGTGGATGAGGCCAAAAAGAAGGAATGGGTAGTATTCCAGGAGACGCTGCTGAAAGATGAACAAAACGAACTATATAAGCTGGACCTGGTATTTGTTAAAGGAGATCAGGCCCTACAGTTAGGTACGAGAGTAAATAGATATCTTTGATGGATGCAGCAGTAGCAAAAGTTAAGAAATATCAACACCTAAAAGACTGAATTCAAGAACTGATGAATAATAATACTATTAAATTTATAGAATTTCCTTTGGGAGCACATGGAAAATTATATCAAGGCACTTGACGATCCTTGTGGGTCCCTTCCAACTGAGGACATTCTGTGATTCTATGAATTATGAGTTATTAAAAGAACTAGGACTCTCTAATTCCCAACAGGAAAAGGTTGCTTGTCATTTATTGAATCATTTTCTTTAGTGGACATTGTACATATGTTTGCTAGTATAGCGCAGACTGTTGTAAGATCTTAATGAATTGTAAATGTATTACTTAATGACTTGTAAATAAACTGATTCTTTCTATCTAAGGTGGGAGCCAGACCCCCCAGGAGAGTGCCAAGGGAGACAAAATCTTAGGCAAAGAGGTGAGTGTGACACAGTAGGGTTGCAATAGTATGTAGAGACAATAATGGGCTCAGAGTCATGAGGCATCTTCTATCCTACCAAAAGACATTAATTACCGGTCTTTACCTGGGTAGACAGGCCACCTACACTTACCTGGAAAAGGTAGGTGTATAATTTTATATATGTTCAATAAATAGCCTGACTGGGAACAGAACTGCTCATTTCCAGAGCCTGAAATGGTAGCTTTTCTCAGGAGATGAAGACTAGAAATATCTGAGAATTGCAGTAGGACTTCACTAGGGCCTGAAAATGACAGAATAGAATAAAATTATTAAAGATATCCATTGGGGGATCCTGGTACCATCATTAATTACTTGTGTTGTTCAGCAGCAGCTGCAAATCACACAAGCAGCAATAGGAATTGGTATGCTGTATGACCCATATATGCCAAAGTTTGGCATGAGGCTTAACTTTTTACAGAAGCTATCATGAGACCTTCAGTATTTTGTTCTGCTTGAGACCCTGGGAGTTTCTGTCATGGACTGGGACCTGACACCAAGTCTCCCAGCCATGTTCTTGGATGACCATAATGTGTTAGCTCTGATTTTGGCTTTTAACTAACAGGTGAATGGGTGACTCAGGCATTGAATAGAGTTATCATGCCTTAATGGCATCAGCTGAACTGTGATATCTGAGTATTTTCTGAAGGAGTAATCTTAACACCCTCAGAAAGAGAGGCAAGTGGTGTGGCTTTTCAGAATGACCAAGTATCCACATCTTCACATCAATGAAAATGCCAGGGAAAGAAATTAAATATCTACATGTGATTAACTCTGTCAAAACCACCATGAAACCAGGCTTTTTCTATGAGGGCCCTACCACTTCTATTTCTGATCCTGGTCTTGAAACATAAATACAAAAAAAAGGCTAACTTCCAGCCTTTTCCACTGGTTCCTTGACACTCTGGGGCTGAGCCAAGATCCAGAAGCTCAGAGGCCAGCGGAAGGATAGCGATAAGTATGTGCCAGAGGCTTGAGTCCGTATTAGTTTAGCTTGAGCATGAGGAAAGGGGAAAAAGTTCTGAGCTGTTCTGTCAAAGTGAAATGGAACATCCTTTTCCCTGGGATCTGTCGCATCCTGGCAGTCCCTCATTAATGGTGTGTTCCCATCAGGGGGACACCACAGGAATGTGGCTCTTGGAAAAAGCTAGATACCAGTTTCTAGCTGTGGGAGCTGAGAAGGTGCTCTTATCTGGGCAGACTGGTACAAAGTAGAAACTGTTTCCTTCTAATGAAGATGTTTAAGCAGTTCCTAATGAAAGCATTGCTGTAAGGAGAAAAAGGTTTTGTGATTATTCACAAGTAGGAAACATTTTATGGCCGATGAACTTCTTGGGAATGCAACATTTTTCAGGTGGTCTGACTATAAGATGCCCAATTTTGATGGATGATGCTAAGCATGGACATAATCACCATGTTGGTCTCTGAACCAGCCAGTAAGACATGTTAAGATTTTCCAAATGTTTCTCCAACAATAAAAGGAAATGTAAAGTTAATCAAATTGTCATGAGAGATCAGAGCCCAGAAAGGAGGGACTAAGACTGACATTTGAAGTAGAAGCACTAATAAAACAGACGGCTGCTTGCTGATCCTGTCCGTGCTTGTGTTTAATTTAAGTAAGTTAACGATGAATGGGGTTTGTGGAGGAGGGGCAAAGGTGCTGTCGAAATCGATGTATGTACCAGCCATTTAAAGAAAGCAGAGAAGTGGTAAATCTCTAGTTACATGCAAATATCGTGCCTCAGTAGAGATGTTCTGCAAACATCTCTGTTGGCATGTTTGGAGCAAGAGGCCATCCTGCTCCCTGCTCTACCTTACTTATGGCTGCTTGTTGCCCAGGCAGAAGCTGGATTAAGTTAATCCCTGGTGCCTTTAGATTGATTTACTGCATTGTGCTCAGACAAATTAATTCCAGCACTGCAAAACCATCAAGATAATTTCAAAAAAGAAGTAAAGTGAGTCCACCTAATTTCCTAACTTTCCAGTTATCAGTCTTTGATATTCCATGCATGCATGGGTGTGGCTTGAGCAGCCCTTTCTCTCTGAAGATCTCCTCCGCTGTAGGTCTGTTAGACACAAGGATCCTGGGATGCTCTTTGGTGAAGGTAGCTGCCACCTATTGAACAACCAAGCTGAATGTTATGGCCCTGCCTGCTCTGTGTGGTAGAGATACAACACCTTGTTGGGTGTCTTTCACACTGAGCTGGATTGTTATGTGCCAACATGCTTTTTTTTCCATCCAACAGTGTTGCCAGGGGAGTTGGAAGGAGCTGTTTTGCTCTCTTTGGGATCCTAACCACCACACACTGCTCCCACTCTCTGCTCCCTTACCCCAGGAACCATTTTATCCACAGAGAGACCATTTTATCCTGAAATCCAAGCATTCCATTTCCTACAGAAACCATTCAACCACCATCAGGTGGCAATGAATTTCAATCATCACTGCCCTCTAGGCACCAGTTGGACTAGGGGCCTGGATATGAGAAGCTTCTCTGTTATCCATTACTCATCCCCCAAGCCAGCCTACACCATTTTCTGGATGAATATGATCAGGAGGCAGAAACACTCCTTCTGTTCCCTGATGCCTTTCATTAGATCCCACCTTGCAAGTGTTGGTTCTGCTGCAGGGCAGTGAGGAGGTCAGGACAGGCAGCAAGGGTGGCCAGTGGTTCAGCCTCAGCCCATAGGCCAAACAGATGAAGCAGCTCAACCCACCACTTCCCTTCATGCCCTGCAGCGGCATGGCTCCCCAGCCACAAAGCCCTCTCTCTGTAGCATGCTGGGTGACCCTTGCTCGCCTGCCTTTTTGGTCTTATTCTTCTCCACAGTTCCTTCCTTTATCAGATTAACTTCAATTAGTGAAATCAGAATCACATGGAGTGGGAAGGAAATGCTCCAAATGCAGCGGATTTATTTTCAGACAAGGAAAAAGTGAGGTGCATGCAGGCTCTTGGGAGGACTTGGATGAGGTTTTGTCTAGAAAACTGTCTGTGGGTGCGAAAGTACTGGGGGCTGGACATGTGTGGCAGGGTGAGAGAAAGCCAATGTGTTCTTTGTGAGGTGTGTGTACAAAGGAGCTGCACCCACACATGAAGCACATACAGCTACAAGCACATGCCAGCTAACACTTGCATTGAGGGAGGCTGGAAATGTCCATGCAAGTCCCTTGTAGGCAGCATGAACCAAAGGCCGGAGGTGCTCAGCAGCCTGTGTCCCACAAAACCCCAGTCTATGAAATGGCTGCAAAACACCTACATGCATGTACGCATGAAGCACAGGGAAAAATGAAAGCAATAAACCAATTTTTTTTTGATAGTGTGGCAACATGGTACAGGGTAATCTGTACAGGGAGATTTTTCAGAAAATCAAAACAAATTTGACAAACAGCAAAGACAAACAGAGCAGAGGGCTGGGATGAAGATGACCTGAGCTCTGCTTCTGGTTCTGCCCTGACCCTGTCTCCCTGGAGCATTTACCTGGGGACCAGGAGACATGAGCTTTGCCGTTAGTGCCTCTCGACACTGTGCCTGTGTCCCACTAATGCAACACAGGGGCTGCCACATAGCATCACGATCTTTCCTTACTCATATTACTGCTGTTTCCGCCCCAGTACCAAATCTCTGAGGGGTTTTCTGTGTGTCCCATCTTTGGGCCGAGGCTCTTGCTCACTGCATGTATTTTCAGTCTGGCATACCACTAACAGATATGTGGCCTTGGTTGCTGCAGTGACAGATGTTTTTCAATGAGTAATCTTGCGAATCGCTCTGACTAAAGAAATTCTCCGTTGCTGTTGGCCAAACTCTGCTTCTGACTGAAATCTTTGCATACGGCACCTTCATAACATCTCCACCTTAGACCAGGTGGCCAGTCCTGGTTTCTGAGCCCAGCTCTGCCTGCGTATTTCCTGGACTGAGGGGCTGGCCCAGAATGAATGGTGAAGACACAGCACCATGTCTTTGCTGTCACTAAAGATGGCCACATTTCCAGGGAATCCACATTCCAGAGTGCTGACCCTCTGCTCTTGGGCACTGGAGCAACCACCCAGCTGCAGCCACTGGCTTCCAGCAAGTGCTGTGAGGTGCTCAGCAAGGGAGATCTCATCCAACAAAACTTTCTGGACTGTTGCTGGCTCTGGGCCTCCTGGCTGCATTGCTTGCTTCCCCAGCTAGGAGTCCTGAATGGGACTCATTCAACGACAGCATATTAGGATAAGGGAAAGCATAGGGAGATGAGTACCATTTTATGGTAAAGATCAGAAGGGATGTGGAAGTGAAGTCTCCCTGTATCTGTTCACGATCTGTAGCGTCTTACAAGAAGAACTGAAATGGATTAAAATATGCTCCAGTGATAAGATACAGTGGCAGTCAAAGCCAGTGAGAAAATTAGTCTCCTGCATCTTTTTCAGTTCATTCTGTTGTCTCTGCATAGATAACTGATATTTCATCTACCTACTATTCACCTGCTGGCAACACTGCCCAGCTAATGCACTGAAAAAAAAAAAGGTGGCTTAATCTCCCGCTCCTTCTCATTCCTTTCTCAATCTATTTTGCTAATTGCTTGTTCCCCTTTGCAGTTCTGCAGCACAAGCTTTGGGGCACACGCTGCTCCCCTGCTCCAAGCTCCTGTCCAGGGCCAGTCCTCCTCAGCTAGTCGGCATCCTCCCCACCTCAGGCACTCATCTGCTAGGCTGCAGCTGTGGCACAGGGCAGGAAGAGAAATACTTAAATAAAAGCATTCAGAAGCTTGGAAGGAAGATGACTTTGGTGGCATGGGCAAGACCAGACAGTAAGGATGAAGCAAATCAGAGCCTGATTCAAAATCCAGCAAATGAAGGACGCTGAATGGATGTTGGCAGCAGCTGTCGTTCACGAAATTTAAAATAATTCGTGAGACCTTTAGTGGCTCTGGCTGCCATCCCCAACTCAGCACTTTTGAGGCATCCAAACTCCGCCTGCCTGCATCTCCCAAACTCTCCCTCTCTCTCCATCTTGAATAGGGTGCAGAAGACAACAGTGGCCCATAACACTAAACAAGCTTTGCTGATGATGAATAGTTGTGGATTCTCTTGGCCACATAGCACCACCAAAATCCTCTCAGGCAGCGTCACAGGGCTCAGGCACACAATTGAGCAACTTGCTGCACACCAGCCAAGCCATCTGGCTGCCCTGAACCTTCAGCACACCTGGGGAGGTCCCCAAGGCTCAAGCTCCAGGCAGGGAGTGTGAGCAAGCACATGCTGCCTCATTTGAGTGATGTCTGAGGGCACATGCTGGACCAGAAGGGCTCAGCTGTTGTATGGTAACACCAGCATGCATCTGAGCCCTCCACATGGGTTCCCCACTGCATAAGCCCATGACTCTTTCTATGCTCGCTTTTATTAACATCATTTGTGGGCCTCTCACAGGTGCCTCTCATATAGGAGTGCAGCAAAGTGCCTCTGGCTTCTCCTAGAAATCAGTTCCAGATGTACTGGAGTAGAGCTTCCCTTCAGAGGAAATACATGTTTTCAGGTAGGGCCTGGTCTGTGAAAACTCAGAATACGTCTTACACTGATGAACAAAAACCTTTATTGCAACTACTCTTCTTTTTGACCTTTCTGTTTCCCTCCAATCTTTGTGCAACATTGCTAATATGAATAGTCTTAGTTTCTTCTTACTACCCCCGTTCATGTAAGGTTCAAAATTTCCTTTGTTGCTGAGAGCAGCTTCCCTCAACGTCTCTTTGTCCATGACGTACTTTGAGGTCTTTCTTCTTTCCATCTCTGCTGAGACACCCCTTCCATACTTTTCTCCTGCCATGTGTTCCTGATGATTGAAATCATCCTTTGCTTCTTGTACAAACAAAATGATTCTCTTGCTCAGTTCAGAGCTCTCCTTGACACGTTTTGGACAATAATATCAAATAACATAGATTTTAGATTATTTTTATGATCTGCATGAATTTGATATTGAAACTTGATCGTGTATCATAAGCAGTTCCCAAGGCCCCCACCACTCTGAGTTTTGAACATGCTCCATCAGCTCTGTTAATGCCATGCCATCCTGGATTTGAAACTCACACTTAAAATCTGTGCTTTTCACTTCATAGCAGAAAGCATTCCTCCCACTTGAGCTTTACTTGGCTGTCCCATGGAGGGCTGCACAGGGCAGCGTGGACGTCTTGGTGGGAGACCAGAGCTGAGGGGTGCAGCTTGCCCTGTTCATCCTGGTGACAAAGGGGCATTAACACCTTTGTCTGTAGGCTTCCAGTTATCATTGTTAATTGACACATTGCCATAATTTTACTAGAAAAAGCCAAGCAATCTGCTTATCAGTGTCCTACACTGCCTTCCACATGTCGCCAAATATCAAATGTTCTGGTTTCTTGTAGCCAGATGCCTTAACTTTTCCATTTTTCACCCTAACCACTTCCACAGCACCACTGTAAAGTTAATGCAAGAATCTGTAAGTGTAAGGGCAAAGTAAAAGGAATGTAGCTTAATATCCAAGCAATTAGCACAAGGGTTATTGTGCTGAAGGCATTATTCATTTTTAATTATCTGAAGCTGCTGAAAAATTCCTAGGACTGCCTCCAATAGGGTGCACAAATCAAAGCCCACACACAGAATGGTAGCATGTTGCAAAGGCAAGAGGAGAAGCAGTTGGCCCACTTTCACACAAAGTTTCTCAGCCCTGGCCTGGGACTTCTTGCAGCAGTAGAGAACCAGCTGCTTGCAGCTGAGACCTGTTTATTTCTGGTGGGCATATTCCTGAGCTCACAAAAGTAAGATAATGAGGAGGAAGGAAATAGGAAACATATCTGCATGTTCAGTCACATTGGTTAATTTGGGCCATGCTTCCTCTGGTTAAAAAAAAAAAAAGATAATAAAAATAATAACTTCTGGGTCATATTTGGGGAGGGAAGAACAGTAGGAATGAAGCCAGATTCTTCAAATAGACATGCCACCCCCAAGTTAAATATACTTAATAGGCTTATTTTCAGGGTGTCTACTTGAATGTGTATATTGATTCACCACAGCTGAAAGAACAATATACGTTGGGCATGTTAGCTTCCTTCAGAGAACAAAATACATTCTATATAATCCAATAAAATATTATCAAAATATTAATTACAGATCTACTTTCTTCTGTCAAGGGCAGGGCAAAGATGGCAATGTACAGAAACAAGGAAATCATGTTTGGGGTTTACTTTTCTAAGTTTATTGAAATTTAGTTTTCTACTTCTCAGGATTTTTTTCTTTCAGCTGAAAAGAGGAAAGACTCCAGCTCCTTTGCAGAGGCTTCTTTTAGGGCCTGCAACAGATGGGCAGGACCACAGGCTTGATGCCCAAGGCCAGATCAAGCATCACACCCCCAATATATGTATACACTCCCTTGAACAGGAACTAATAAAAGGTCTGCTCGGCATGGTGCTGAGGAGTTGCTTAAGAAAATCAGCCTCTCTAGCCCTAAATATTGCTTCTCAGAACAAGATTCACTGGAGTTTCATTGGGATCTGATTTCCAGCTGCCTCTTGCACCACACAGTTTTCTGCGCAGGAGGAGAACTGTCTTTGCTAGCTGATATATTAATGTATTTTCTGCTTGGAAGATGGGCTCTTTCACATTACAGGGCTGGCTTGTCCTAGGAAGGTCTCTGAAGTTGGGTGCCATTAACAGCCCCTTCCCTGTCCCTTGATGGGGCAGAGCCAGACTGTGTTCTGATGCAGCCCCAATGCTGAGCATGATTTGGGAACTTTTGTCCACTCGGTTTTCAGAGAGCAATACATAAATAAATGCAATGCATTTTGTTTTAGGAATGAAAGACTTTTCCTTGAGTCTGACTGCAACAAATTCCTATCCTCCTTTGTTCCTTGGAGTTAAAATGGACACATATAATTAACCAGCTCTGTCTGCTGCTCCAAGTTAATAGCCTTGCCATGTTCCCTAACCAGCACATTCCTTCTGATTTACATGCCTCTTGCTGTCCCCTCTGCCTCCAAGATCATGTCAAGGCATCAGAAACTGTGTATAAAACCCAAACTATTTTCATTTTGGTAACCCGTCCAAGTCCTGTTGCTAGATGGTGTAGTAAGGATGAGACACAATTTTTCAGCATAACAGAAAGTGGAATTCTGGGATGCCAGTTTTGTACCTGACTGGGGATGTCAGGGGTTCTGACATTTGTCATGCACATCTTGGGCAGAAAGGAGAAAATTTTAAGGTGCAATTTAAATGGATCAGAAAAAGTGTAACTCTCATCCTGCTCTAAATCAGTGTTATTTTGACTTAACTACAGTCAGTTAGGAATCTGAAGAAGCTAACCAAAAATACACATTCATTGAGTAATTTTCTCTGGGTGAGTAGAAGTAGTGCCATAATGTGTATGAGTAAAAAGGAGGCACAGGACCCCACTACACAAGTCATGAATATTGTGAGTACAGTGCAGCAAAGCTGAGTTGGGACCATTTTCTGCCCCAGCCAGTGCCAGGGCCCTGCTTGCACCCAGCACAGGACCGGGAGTGACGGTGTGCAAGGAACAGCAGGACTGGAAGCTGCTCCAACAGCCCCACTACCACGTGTGTCATCCTCTCCGGAATTATTGTGAAATACAAATAGTACTGGTTTGGGAAGCAGGTGGCAGCCCTTACTTCATTTAACACTGCAAAATGATCGGTTAGGTTTTACATTTTTTACAAAAAGGAGTTTGAACAGAGTGCTCTTTTTCCAAATGTTCTGCTTACAAGAACTCTCTTAACCTCTGTTTACAAGACAAAATGTGTTCTAGCACTGAATTTCAGAAAATGTCATAATTTTTAATGGAACAATTTTTGGGCTTCTTTTTCAGCAAAAATAAGTTATTATGGGAAAAAATATTGGTATTAGGAGGGAGAGGGAGGAAGGCAATATTTCCTTAAGCTACAGATTTTAACCAGGTTTTTAAAAAAGATTTGCTTTTCTGAACTGTTGAATGGGGTACATCGCTCTAGCATTGCAAGCCAAAAAAATAGAGAGAGAAAAGGCACTTTTTCTAATAAAGAAAAAAAAAACCTTCTCTTCACAATTCCAGAGGAAATTGTTAGTGACAATGAGCCACAGTCTGTGAACTTAAAATTCCTTGCATTTGAAATGGTCTGATTTTTTTTTTTTAATGTTTTACTTCCAGCTCTGACCACCCACAAGGGAAAGGGAAAACGGAGAAGAGTGTACAGCTTACACAAAAAGATTCCTGCAACAAAAGGACTCTTTATTAGCTGTACTGATTATAAGGTATCTCTTATGACAGTTTCCAGGGTATGTCCAGTGCTGTAGCTTGGAGGTAAGAAGATCAGATCAACATCACCAATTCTGGGAGCAAATCTTCGACATCACTGACTGGATCTGAAGAGTCAAAACTGAAAAATACCAAATCTAAAAAGCTAAGTTGTTGGTTTTTTTCCTTCTAACATCGAAACACAGACTATTGAAGTTTTTAATGTAGAAAAAC
This sequence comes from Anhinga rufa, assembly GCA_013400875.1. NCBI lineage: Eukaryota > Metazoa > Chordata > Aves > Suliformes > Anhingidae > Anhinga > Anhinga rufa. Next base: position 40,951 of record VZTV01113445.1, on the reverse strand, counting down.
ATTGCATTCTGGTGTCACCATACTGATAAACTTGAATTCCTAAATCACACTCCATTGCAATTCATCTGAGTGCCCTGCACAGAAGAAACGTCATTTTCCTTGAGAAACAAGTAGATTTGCAGAAGTCTTGTAGGATTATCCTCCAATCTCTATAGAAATAGCATTACCTCTGCATTCCGAGATGAAAAAAAAAACAAAGTCTTTGATTTGCTAATATCACTTCAAATTTTAATGAAAAGCAACAAAAGGACCTGCATCAATGTTTAAGCAGACACTTGTCTTAAGTAATAGTTTTTATTTTGAGAGAGTGGTCTCTATCCAAGGCTTTGTAAATCAAAGGGGTTGCCTTCTCACAGCTAAAGTGGCCTAGACTTTTTAAAAAACAGACCAAGTAATAAAGCATGGATGAGAACCCTTGTACCCTTGTACCCTTCTACTAATTCCCCAGTTAAGTCTTCATCAAACACATCTTTGCAGTCAAAACTTAATGTATAATTCTTTCTCCTATTTCTCTGTTGTGCATTTTTTACTATATAAAAAATTTTCTTAACTTGTGTTGATGACTGTGGATATTCCCACCCTGCAAGAGAATGAACTGCAGAGGTGTCTGAGCTGCTGTTGCCCAGAGTTGGCACATCCCTGCATCCAGGGACTGCACTGAGGGGATTTTTCTAGCACAGACCTTGAAAGCAGTCCAGCCTTGTTTAGGAGGGCATGTGCTTGCATTTATAACCCCTCTTCTCTCAGGCAGAGTACACCAGCAGTACTCCGAGACTGCTTCTTTTCCTGGAGAAACCTCAGTGTGGGACCTCTGGTGTGCTCCACTGAATCTCAAGGACAAGCTAGCTCAACCTGCTTGAACAACAAATAAGCAACACTTAATTCAAGCCTGCACCACTGAGGCCAGCAGACCCTGCCTGCAGGCACAGCTTTAGCAACAGTACAGCCCACCCGTTCCACTGAGTAGCAGCTGCCTGGTGACTGGGCAAGCAGATGTGTTTCTATGTGGAGAGGTGAGGTTTGCTTGCGTTCTTACTTTACAGGCTGCAAACCAACCCATCAAGCTTGCAGTGACCACATGCAAATTGCTGCCACCAACGGTTCACCTCTTAGTTTATGTTTTCTTCCCTTTCAACAATGTCAGTCCAGCTGGGACTGTGTCACACTCACTAGTGTGTTACATCTCTTCAGAGGAACGCTGAAGACTTTCCACCCTTTCAGAATGAAGTAAGCTTGAAAGAATAGCATTGCCATGGCTTTTCAAGAGAGGTGGCTTGATGAGAGGTGGCAGCTTGGCAGTGCCTGCACCTTGCTCTGCCATAAGAGCAAGGTTACAGCCTGCACAGGAAAAACATCCATTTGTGGTGGCAAGATATCCTTGTAGCTACCTGACAGAAGCAGAGCAGAAGCTCCCCAGACCAGTGACTCCTGGTGATGCTTCTACACATACAAGTGGAAGAATCTGGGAGTGAGTGTGTGTGGTAAACCTTAGTGCTTTCTCTGGTTTCCTCACTTTCAAACTGGTCAATCTAAACAAGGCTCTAAAGGAACAAGAGATCCCACTGCAGGTGAGAAAACATAAGACCAGAAGTCCAAGCCTCTTCCTTTTTTCAGCAACACCTTTCATGGCCTTCTATGCATAACTGAGAAGTAGCTGTGCTTTGAAAGCAAACCCACATGGAAAATAAGTAGTTGTCCTCTGCAACGGAAAATTTAGGGGAATCCTTGGGCCTGGTTTGTATCACCATAAAAAAAGGGAGAAGGGAACAGTGGTAGCTTCAATCCTCTGACATGGGTAAAAGGAGTCTAGTTTGATGTGTGATATCGAGGGATATTTCCTCATAGGCTCCAAACCAGAGAAGTTCATGTTAAGCCCTTGGAGATGATCAGCTGCAGAGTAGTGAGAAATCATGCCTCAGAACCTGGAAAACCCAAGGCTGAAAGTTTCATCTTTTGCTTCTCTTTAATAAGATGAGCAATGCTGATTGTTAGCCTTTGTAATATGTCAAGCAGATTCTCTTCGCTTTGTTATATATGTCAGGGAAGACCAAAGGTTGAGGGTGAAATTCCTCCCAGGTAATGAGGAGACTGTTTGGATACATAAGTGATACCCTTGGAACAAGAGGAACTAAAGAGAAATCTAATTTTTTTCCAGAGTGAACAAACAGTTCATGTTATTCTAATTGAATTATTGTGCTAAAGGACAACTTAAATTGGAACTTAAGTACCAACGATTCTTGGTTTTCTCTCCACACATAGCATTGCTGTTTTTAAATATTATGTCCATTTTCACTGTTACATTTAGTAGGACTCTGCTATTTAATATTGTTATTCTCCTCCAGCTCTGCCAGAAGTTTTGGGGTTTGGATACAGTGGAGCCCATCTGAACAAAAGCACTCGTAGTTCTTCATTGTTGCTCCACTGCCCTGACTTCATCGCCTCTGGCCCTGCCTGAGACTCACAGCCTTAAGAGCTGGCAAGCTGAGAAATCAGGCCAAGGAGAACTTGAAGCTTCAGCAGTGCAAATAGTTGTGGTCATTGTGAATTTAAGGTGGGGAATATGAATGGAAAAAATGCTAGGTCCAAGGAACATCTGAGTTATGAAGTCAGTGTCACCCAAGAAAGAGATCATGGGACAATGACGCATTGTCCCACACTCCCATGACCCATGGGGCATGAGGCAAGACCAAAGATCTACTGCCCTTCTTAATCACAAATCCATGTATGTTCTACTGAGAATTAAGTCAAGAAAGTCCTATGGCTACTCTTAGGCGGGCAGGTCATGCAAGGGAGGCATAGCTCTTTCTGGACCAACTTAGGACTCTCTCTACTCCAGTCTTAGTAAGTAACAACTGAGATAGTAATACCTATACACCTTTAGAGTTTCAATTACATTTTTTTTCCAAGTTCTCAGTGTTGGGAAGGCTTGAGACTTGTATTAAAAATTTAAAAATTACTCCTCACACTCAAAAATAAATGTTAGTTAATACTCACTGGAAACCTTCTCAGTGGCATGGCCTCTTCAACTCTATTATGGGCAGATGGCCTGTATTGGAAATTGAATTCACCCAGCTTCAATCAACATTAAAAGAGTCCTTCATGGTCTAGCCAATATCTGACATCTGACAGTGCCCCAAACTGCATGTAGAGCAAGGAAAAACACACAGCAGTACTTCAGGAGGGCATTCTACAGCAAGGACTGCCCAAGGCAGAGGAGCTGACTTTTTAATTTGCTATGGGGCACTTTTTTGTTTTTTTTTTTTGAAACTTCCTTCTTTGGTCTGCTGTATTTTACAAGACATTAATCTTTATCACCAATGGCCAAATGTGCTTGGGATTCATATTATCTGGCAGATACTTTATCTTGCTGCACTTTCATCTTGCACTTCATCTTGCTGTAACCTTCTCTGTGACGAGGGTATTGGGTACCTTTTCCAGAGGAGCTGCCTGTGGGCTGCAAGGCCCTGGCTCCTCTCACTGCCACAGGTGCAGTGGTGTCCAGCTCACCCCATCTGTCTTTCACCATCTCTTACACCTCATATTGCTCCATGCCAGTGGTTCCCTTGCACATGAAAGAAGCCTTTTGGCCCACAAGACATCTGGTTTAAACAGGCTGACAGCAGACAAGTTTGTGAATGTGTGATTAGGTAGATGCACACCTAATAACCACTGCAGGGAATGTGCAGTTGGGCACATGACAGGTGCTTTCCCACTCATGCATTCACCATCCCTTGTCGGCCACACTGAGTACGGTGCTATTCCTCCCCTTTCCATCTGCTGCAACCTCTGCCACATGTTTCCTGTCCTGCCCTGCATACCCTGCACTGCAGAGGGCATGCAATAGCCAGACCTAACATGAGGTGAGGGCAGACTCTGCAACTTTCACCAGGTCTAGCCCATACTTGCTCACACAACCAAGAGTAACTCATTCTCCTGCAGCCCTAAATGGCTTCGCATTGGCAGTACCTTCTGCCCCAGATGCCTCAGCAACCCCTCACCTCCAACTATCCTTCTTGCCCTGGAGCACGCATGCTGGTGCAATGCAGCGTTCCTCCAGGCTCATCCAGAGCACAAGCTGAGAAAAGCCCTCTCCCCACTGCTGCCTGCCCAGTCCTGGTCCCGGGGATGGGGAACACTGGGGCTCCACAAGTGTTCGGCACCTGCTGCCTGCCCCAGCTCCCAGCTGCTGCCTGGCCAGCGCTGCTCTCCCTGTTGGCTGTGGGAAGCAGCCGCTGAAAGGCGATCTGCCTGACCTGATGTGAAAGGGATTTCACTGGTGTTAGGACACTTGATGACAGGGGGGAGGGAGGATTGAAATGAACTCCTTCCATCTTTCTGATGCAAAATGAGTGCAGACACATTGCTTTAATATCTTCTTTGTAATTCATTTCCTCCAGTAAAGACTGAAGACTTGATGCTTTATGTGTCTCTGGGTTTATGCCAGCAAACTACTTGCAAACTCACCCATCTGGAATAGACAGGGGTCATTAGTAGTTCTGATCCAGCTCTTTGTATCCTCTCCAAGATGGGCATTAGCCCTGTATGAGTATTGAGAGCTAACCTGCTCCTCTAAGAGATGATTTAACTAGTTTATACAATAGCCTTTGCCTTTTCTCATCATTAAGACCTTGTCTTTCTTGGGCTGTGTCCTCATATCTTGTCTGCCACCACTCAGAGGCCATGGTTGAGTCTGTGGATAAGGAGGATTCCTTACCCCACAGTAACAAATCTCAGCTGCTGCTCACAGTGGGCAGCATCAACGCCTGTAGTTACAGGCTCACCACAGACCTCTGCAAGGAGGGAGGAGACTGCTTGGGCTCTAAGGAGGGTCAGTTCTGCTTGAAATGTGACAGCCAGCCTTCACCTCCAGAGGGAAACCCAAAGACCAAGACTCAGGAATTGCCAGGTCTTCTTTGCATAGCCTCATTCCCAGACATTTTATGGGGCTGGGAATACACCCAAACCTGAGAAATCCTTGGGGCCAGGATATGTCTTAGAGGGAATGAGTAACAGGCCAAGACCCTCTCTAAGGGATTGTCCACATAGCGAAGAGCCTGCTTGCACCATCCTCCAAGTCCTCCCAGCTGGGAGAATCCCTTCATACTACGAGCAGAGGGAACAGGAGACAAAGCTGCTGTATCTTCCTCGCTCTTGATGTTGCCGCTAAGCATTGCAGATGGATGACCACAGCATGCCAGATTTTCTCCCAGACTTTGTTCCTGCTATGTGATTCAGTCGGACATATAGCCTGTTTAATGTAAATTATGTTTGGAGTTCATTTGTGTTCAGGAGCCTGGAGGCCTTTGGGCAAGAAACTCCTGTAGATGAAAGTCTATTATTAGTGTTTGTAATATTGAATAACACCTGTAAGCATTATGTAGTGTCAGCACATTTGTCCCTGCAGGGAAAGAAGACTTCGTTGTTGCATCCCAGAGCCAGTGCCATCTGGTTTGGTACTTACTCAGTGCGGAAAATACAAAGACTGCAAGTTTTCCATTAGAGGGCTTACTGACACTAGACTCCATTTAGAAGTCAGTCTTAGTAAATTGAATTTATTTGGAAATATACACAGCCTCTGATTCAGTTCAAACTGTCTTTTAACTGCATGTGCCTGTGCTATGTATGTTGATGGAAACATTTAACTCATTAACTTGGAGTGTTTTCTCCAAGGCCTGCTGAAATTGCAGATCCGAATGTCTGTTCATCAGTAAGGATGCACCATGCCCAGGGCTGACAGCCAGCCTTTCCCTAAAGAAGCTTCTTCTGAAATAAAACTTGGGCTGAGAAAGAAATATTTTCCGGGATCAAGAAATGTATTGGACCAGATAAGGTCTCCAGTTTTCAAAGAATACTGAAACCTTTGCAAGGTAGCATTGCCTAATATTGCAAGTTTTGCATATCCTGAACAGAAGTAATTACCAGGGAACCCCAGCCAGTTGTTACAGCATTAAAGTTGCTACTTTTTTTTTTTTATTTGAGGATGGTGATGGTGGGCTAGTGACAATTATCTTGACTTGAAGACTCTGCCCACAGCTCCTTAGTTACACTGTTATGAATTTCAGTATTTTAACTGCTCTGTCCCTTACCAGGAGGATCAGCATAATTTCCTCTATCTTACCGATACCTTATCTGACCATCCCAAGGCCTGAGGATTAGTACATGACAAAGCCCAAAACAAAACTGTAATGTTCTCATTTTCAGACCTGTTTGTGACTTACAAGGCTAAGAAATGGCCTTAGAGTTAATGCACCCACCACACGCTTTGTACAGTCTAGAAATTGCTCCAGAGTCATGTGGTTGGGTAGATTTTTCTATTTTGTTCTTGGCAATACCAACAGTTATTTAAGATTGTGCTGCAGTGAGAAATGGTTCTGTTTTCAGTTACCTGTCAAGCTCTAACTCAAGCTCTGGAGTTTTTAATTTTTCTCCTGGATCCACTGGTGGAATCACAGGCTGCTCCAGTAGATTTGAATGCTGCCTTCTGATGCCATCCTTATGCAAGGTTGTTGCAGAAGAAATGAAGGCGGTCAGTCTTGGCAGATCTAAAAACAAAACAGGCTTTGATTCATGTGGAAAATGTTCTTGTCAATAACTTTCCTTCATACCTACTGCAAGCCTTCTCTTTACAGCATAAGCCAAGTTCAGCTACAGTGTAAGACTGCTAAAATCAATTCATGTCAATGAATTCACACCTATTTGCAAAATTGGTGACATGGTTTCTCTTTCTACTCAGTGGCTCCCTCTGTGAAAAAGGCAAATTGTCTGACAGCCCATCAGTCCTAAGTGGTTGGGCGACATGATCTGCTTTGTAGCTACTTGCTGAGATACAGCAAGGACTTTTCTTCCCTCACCATACAGTCTCCTTCAATGGGCTGAGATACCACAATGGTCATGTTACTGTAAGTAAATGTGTCTTCTTGTGGGCATGTAATTGGCTAGAAAGTGCAGAGTTAGTAGTCCTAAAGGAACTAATGAACCTGGTTAACTATGATCTAACACATCACATTGTATCTCTATCTAATCTGTCTCAAAACATCAGATTTCTTCACCAAGCTGCTATTCTGGTACCTGTTATTAAAGCATCTCACTGTTTGAATGTCAGTGTTGCTATGCAATCATCTCTGTTGCAATTTTTTAATTCTTTCCAGTGAAGATTTGTCTCATACTGGAGGTAGAAGTGAATGATGCAAAAGGCTTTTGTGCCACAGCTTAGATGGGATCTCTAGGCTGTCAGCTCCAACCCTACAAAAATATCCTTGTTGATCTCCACAAGGAGGTACTTGGTAGCACTGGAAGCCTCACTTCCAGCCGTGTCACAGAGACTAGATTTTTTGATCAAAACACTTATATGTCTTCTTGTATTCTGATTTATCCACCAGGATAGCTTGTAGGATGGAACAGGTAACCTTTTTAAAATTAGTCTTCTTTAAGAACAGCTGTAAAGTGTATTTTGCTGCTTTGAGATGACCATTCCCACCTCTTTGAATGGACTAACACATGGCTTTTATTTTCATTAATGGTGACACACGTGGCACAGTGGATGGATGCAAGAGGGGTGATTCTGTTTCTTATTCACATCCTTTTTTATGTCTTTNAAAAAAAAAAAAAAGCAGCTCTTTCACTGGCCTTCCTTAGCAGACAGTTGCAGGAGAAAAGGAATGAATGAAATGACAGATTAGACTGCTGGTGTTCATTACCAGATTCAGCTACAACCACTACCTTTTCCTTCCAAAGGAAGCTTAAACATCACACAAAGCACCTGTCTAATTGTGCAGTAAGGTACAGAAATGATCTGTGGTGGAAATTTCTTCCTGACCCTCACATGGCTGGCTTAATGCCATGGGGCATCAGATTTGCTTATCCTAAATATAACCAAATGCTAGTTACACATTTATTTAGCTTTTTTAAAAAAAAATTTACCACATTTGACTTGCAACTTTCTGTGGTTGGGATTTCCACAGTCTGACTGTAAATGGAGGTTTTTGTAAACCTCAGTTTGGTTATAGAATTTATCAACTGAGGATGATTTGGGATGAGGAATCGTGTTTGGCAGTGGAAAGTAAAGAAAAATGCTGAGTGTAAGAGAAACTTTCATCAAGATACTCCATATGAATACTTGTCTGAACATTTCTTTAAGTGAGTTGGCTCAAAGAACCAAGTTACATTTTGGCTAAAAAATAACAGTTTCCTCTAAAAGAAAACCACAAAAAGAATTGTAATATCATCAGAGTATCATTAACCATATTTGCTGAAGAAGTCTGTGCACCACTGCACATGATGGACCGAAGAAGCTTGCGATCTGGCCAGCTGCAAGCTGCACACAGCATTGCGCAACAGCAGGACCCATGTGCCTGTAGCTGATGGGCAGGCTGACCAACTGTGTCTAGCACATGGCTTTTTGGCCCACAAAGAAACCATGATGCTGCTGTGATGGGAATGCTTGATAGCACTCTGGAAGGGGGAATGGGAGGTGGGTCAGGGTAGGTGTGAGCTGAAACTTCCCTAGTTGCCTCCCCCATCTCCCTTCCCCTCCACAGTAAATTTGCCTCTACCCAAGCAAAAAGCAGTTGAAAATCACCTACAGGATGATTTTGCATTGAACAACTTGTTCGGCTCCACCTCAGATGTGTCGTAGCTCAACCTCATACTCTTCACAACACTATGGATAGCCATATTTTCTAGGAGACTAAGCAGGACATGCCAGTAACTGGCACGGGGCAAGTGCCAGACAGGTGAGGTGACCATTAGGGTCAGGCCATGTTCATGGAAGGAAAGCTTGTTTTCCTCTGACTGCAGCTCATCAGAGAGGAGAGAGTTGTGTGAGCAAAAAGACAAGATGTGTAATATATTTACAAAGTGTGATTGGAATGGCAGGGTTTCAGACCCTGGTCTACAATTTCACGCTGTCTTCAAGCAACCTCCACCTTTATGTGTGCCTTAGTTGTCAGACAGAGTTAGTATTAGACATTTAGAAGCCCAGTAGGTTGTAGAGTCTGTGCACCTATGTGAGTGGGTTTACTTGTTTTAAAATGGGACAGAGGGAAATTTTGCAAATTTCAGATCTGGAGAAAGCGCGGGACCAACCTGGGCTCCCCTCTGAGCCAGCAGTGCTCCATACAGTGGTGGACGTTCTGTGAGAGATACATCCAACAGCACTGGCCCCATGGGTTTCTTTCCACTGGCTGCCCAGAGCCACAGGCCGAGAACAGGGATACACCCAAGCTGGATCTGCTGGGAACAACACAGTCTCACTCTAACTTGCAACAAACTAAATTCCACAAAATTAAGGTATATTCAGTTGGCGGGAGAAGCTACTCATTCCCTCAAGAGACCCTAGAGGGTACCCAAAACTACAGGTAGACCTGCACCTGTGGAAGATCCCATGGCCTTGGGCATAATTGCAGGGTGATACTAACACCACTCAAATGTTCCTCAGTAGTTGGTTTCCTTCTCTTCTTATCTCAATTATGGCAGGGTTAGAGATCCCAGTCAACACTGTATTTGTGAAGCAAGCACTCTCCCTGCACTCAGCAAATTCTTTAAATAAGCCTGAAAAAAAGCTCTGTGGGAAGAGAGAAAGGGAACACTATGTATCCTATTCCATTCGAGTATAGCCAGGAGAAAGCAGAGGGAAAGAAGACCTTAAGAAGTCATCTAGTCTGTCCTCCTGCCCAAAGGCAGTGGGTACCATCTCTTAATTTGATATATAATGAACAGAAGTGAAATGGGCTGAAAGTTTTTTTTTCTCACCAGGGCTTACCAAAAAATGTTAGTTTTCACTTCATGTGGTTTAAAACTGACTTAGGCTTCTTCATTTCAAATGGTTAATGTATTTTGTTGATCAAAATCACCAGTAGTTTTTCACTTTAAAATAATAGCATATCAAAAAAAGCTTTTTCATCCTTAGAGGTCACATTAAAAAGATCAATCTTCATTCACTTTAATAAAAAGTTTTTAACCAATTAAGTGAAAGATAGTCACTCTGCCTTTTTTCTGTATATTAGATCTAAGCTCAGCCCTTTCCTGTTTCTGTTTACAATTGCCCCTAGCTGGGTTTTTGGAAAGATTTTTCTTTTTCTTTTATAAACTTATCTCTTGCTATTTTACCCTTGTACAGTGGTATTTTTCTGTATAGTTAATTTGTGCCTTTTATGTATCTTAATTTCATTGCATTTTCATGTCTGTCTTTTATATTTGTATTTAAACTAGTTTCAAGTTTCTGCCCTCTAATTCCTTAACTTGTGCCATTTTATTGCCATGATTAAGTAGCTGTCCCTAGGCAGCAGCAATGAAAATGCAAGCTTTCCCATCACATTCACTTACCTGCTTCTTGCTAGAATTAAGATTAATTATAGTTGTCAGCGCATAACTAAAATCACAAATGTCGATTTCCCCTTTTCACATTTTTCGCTGTCAGAATAAATTGCATAATCATCACTTAATACCAAGCTCTTGTTTCCCTAATAATATGCTGAAGCCAAAGGTTTACCAAAGGGAGCCCAAGGAAAACATACGAAACCCGAGAGGGTAAACACAACATGGGCCATGATAATCACGGCCATGATAATGCTGGTCCCACAGCTGGAGTGAAACCTCTGCAGGGACCACAGAGCTTAGCCTGCATCGGCAGTTGCCTTCATGGGCCACAGTGGTGCGCTTTGCTCCGGGGTGGTGATTGCTTGGAGGATGAACATGCTGGAACCTGGCTGGTGGGAGTCTTCTCCTTCAAAAATAGCCAGCAGTCAGGGACAGAACTTTCCCCAGAAGCTCAGGGTTAATCAGGTCTTTGCCAGTGAGGGGTCCTGCAGGTCCAGGAATACAACTGGTCTGGAAATGACTGACAGCAGCCCAGCCATGTCCAACATCTGTGACATGAGTAGTTCATGGGAGACGCCCTTTGAATGCTTGCTGTCCACCACCTTCCCAACATCTTGGTGTGCCTGACACCATATTTGGTCTCCTGCAGGGTTGTGTCACTTTGGATTCAACCAAGTTAAAACTTATCTGTAGCGGACTGCCCCATCAACCTGTCCTACTCATTTTCTTGAGCTATCCTGGCTCATTTTCTTGCTGTATAAATTCACCTCCCTAAGTATGTAGCTAGTTCATGCGCCAAGGTTGTAAATGGAGAAGCCTTCCAAGTCAGGGTCTCAGAAATTACATCAACATACAGTCCACTTTATTGCCCTAAACCCCTTCCTTATTCCAATCCCATCTTACATATGGATGTCAACCCTGTGAATCATATACTAGCTGTTGCCATGATCTATCTTTGTGCTGTTCTTTAGAAGATCCTGCTTCTCCATGTTTTCTGTCTTAGCAACATTAAACAAAAATCTAAAACTATCTGTGTACCCATGGCCTTTAATAGAGGGCGGCTGGTGAAGCAACTGCGCCCTGCATCTTCACTGTACGTCCTGCTCAGGTACCAACTCCCCCTCAGAGGAGTTTCTCTCTTTCCTCTGATCATCCAGGATGGATCCTCAGAAAACTCATCTCCAGGTGTGGGTCTGTCTGTCTGCTTCAGACAAACTGAAATGCAGTCTTCTCTTTTTATCTCCCTTCTTTTTTTTAACTTCAAAAATTTACCATTAAAAGAAATAAAAAAAAATTTCAAAGAGAAAACTCAGAATTGCTTTTAAGAAAAATCAGTATTTTAGCATCCAGCTCTTAAGCTGGAGTGTATACTCAAAATTTTACTCATATTTGTCATTCTTATCATTCTCCTAAAGCTGTCTAAGCAAATTTGCCATTAAACAACAACAAAAAAAGCTCAATTCTAATTCAAATTCTTTCAGAGTTCAGCACTATAAAGTGAGAGAAATATATGACTTCTGACCTGGTATATCAATAGTAGGCTTGTGTGCAACCCAGAATGAAAATACCACTGTAGTCAAGGCACTTTGGCAAAGTTAATGTTTCCTTTCCATTTCACTGGTTTGAAGGGATTTTTTTTTAATCAATTGCCATTTCCCCTTCTCTATTAAGGGTACTTAAAGAGGGTACTTAAAGAGCTGGCTGATGTCAAAGCGAGACCTCTCTCAATGATTTTTTAATGCTCTTGGGAATCTGGAGAGGTCCCAGTTGACTGGAAGCTGGCAAACGTTGTCCCAGTCTTCAAGGGCAACAGGGATGACCCCGGTAACTACAGGCCTGTCAGTCTCACTTCTGTGCCTGGTGAAATTATGGAGATTATTCTGGGAGTAATTGAAAAACACCTGAAAGACAATGCAGTCATTGGTCCCAGTCAGCACGGGTTCACGAGGTGAATGTCCTGCCTAACAAACTTAATTTCTTTCTATGACAATGTCACCCACCTAGCTGATCAAGGGAAGCCAGTTGATGTGATCTTTTCGGATTTCAGTAAAGCTTTCAATACTGTCTCTCACAGTGTCCTCCTGGACAAAATGTCCAGCATACAGCTGGGTAAACATGTAATGCAGTGGGTGAGCAATTGGCTGACAGGTCAGGCTCAAGGGCCATAGTAAATGGGGTTAAATCGGGCTGGCGGCCACTCACTAGTGGGGTTCTGCAGGGATCCATCTTGGGGCTGGTACTCTTTAATCTCTTTGTTAATGATTTGAATGCAGGACTTGAAGGAACCCTGATGAAGTTTGCTGATGACACAAAACTGGGAGGAGCAGTTGACACTCTCGAGGGCAGAGAGGCCCTGCAGAGGGATCTGGACAGACTGGAGAGCTGGGCAGTCACCAACCATATGGAGTTTAACAAGGGCAAGTGCCGGATTTTGCACCAGGGGGACGGCAACCCTGGCTGTACAGACAGACTGGGGAACGAGAGGCTGGAGAGCAGCTCCGCAGAGAGGGACCTGGGGGTTCTGGTCGACGGCAAGTTGAACATGAGCCAACAGCGTGCCCTGGCAGCCGAGAGGGCCAGCCGTGCCCTGGGGTGCATCAAGCGCTGCATCGCAGCCGGGCGAGGGAGGGGATGGTCCCGCTCTGCTCTGGTGCTCGAGTTCTGTGTGCAGTTTTGGGCGCCACAGTACATTAAGGATATAAAGCTACTAGAGAGTGTCCAGAGGAGGGCCATGACATTGGTGAAGGGTTTAGAGGAGAAACTGTACAAGGAGTGGCTGAAGTCCCTTGGTTTGTTCAGCCTGGAGAAGAGGAGGCTGAGGGCAGAGCTCATGGTGGGATGCAGCTTCCTCACACGGGGAGGAGGAGGAGGGGCAGGCGCTGATCTCTTCTCTCTGGTGACCAGCGCCAGGACCCGAGGGAATGGCAGGAAGATGTGCCAGGGGAGGGTTAGGTTGGGTATCAGGAAAAGGCTCTTCCCCCAGTGGGTGGTGGAGCATTGGAACAGGCTCCCCAGGGAGGCAGTCACGGCATCAAGCCTGACACTATTCAATAAGCACTTGGACAAGGCCCTCAGAGACATGGTGTGAATTTGGGGTTGTCCTGTGCAGGGACAGGAGTTGGACTTGGTGATCCTTGTGGGTCCCTTCCAGCTCAGGACATTCCATGATTCTATGATTCTATGATTTTTAGGTTGGAGGTTTTTTTATTGTTGTCAACTGGCTTGAGAAGCTGTTTGCTCAAGGTGCCAAGTTTCAGGAATTATATGCAGGGATTTATATGTGTGCTTACAGATACCAGTTGTTTGAAAAACTGGCCCTGTAAAGGAACTTTGCTCGGCTTCTGAAATCTGGGAAGCTCTTTGAGATCCAGAGTAGGGGGAACCCTCCAAAATTCACTGTCCGCTGAAGGAGAACCTGCACTCCAGGGCAGATATGCAGAGTGAAGGAACCAGAGCGGGGCAGCCGGTGGGGTATTTGCAGGAGGGACTGGGACCTTCTGGAGTTGCTGCAGCAATGGTAATGCATGGGTCTGGCCTCTGTCTCTCGCCTGGCAGTAGCAAGGCATCCTGCAGGACCTCAGCTTGTGGGGTGACCACCTGAGAGAGTCTGGCTAAACTGCTGCACATTACTTTGCATGCAGAAAAAAATGATCCCTTGTAAAATTAGATACTTAAGACCCTTAAATGCAGTGTAGTGTCATGTTTGGCTCCTGCAGGTGTGATGGCACTTCTTCAGAGATCAAGGACAAGAGAGTCCTTAGCAGAGGTAGCGGGTGCCAGATGCCCTGTTTTCTTTCTGATTTGGCTCCTTTGGCTTGGTCTCAGCTCCTTGTGAAGTGCTCTGGGAAGCTGGTATGTGGAGGAGGGAGGGAGAACAGCTACAATGACATTTTGCAGTGGATGTGCTAGCTTTTACTGCCAGCCCTCTACTTTCCCACAGACAGCGCTCTCACCAAACCCTTCTCCCCAGTCTCCTAATCCCTCAGCCCAGTCTGAGGCCTGTGGTGTAGCAGTGGCACCAGCAATGGTAAGTCTGGGTGTTATGGTTTCAGCTGGGATAGAGTTGCCAGTTTAGTGCCGGTGCTTAGTTGCCGGCTGGGGCTAAACCACGACACTGGGGAACCAAGTGTTTCCATCCCACTCTCCAGCAAGCTGAGATGCCTCCTTCCTGGCCTCCCATCTGCCCCACAGCCTACCAAACATACCCTTGTGATTAATGGGAACGGTCGGAGATAAATGGCTGACTGACACCAGTGTCAGAGGTCCAGATCACGGAATTATTTGAATAGAGGCAGCAAATCAAATGGTGTAACTTTATTTGGCTTGACATATTTCCTATGGCTTCACTTCACAGAAGTGCCTTCGGGTACATGCCTACTGGCTGCAGTGCCAAGATAGAGAGGGAACCCAGAAAGGACACACTGTCTCTTCTGTATTGTGTCAGTAGTACCAAGCTGCTGAGATGAAAAAAGGCCACGTGAAAGCTACATCCCACTGCTCCTCTCTGGTGTTTGGCTGGTGCTTGGGAGCAGCAAAAGCCCAATGTTACTTCTCCCCTTTAAAAAGGCAAACTGGGTTTGGGACGAGAGAGGTACATTGAAGTGTGAAGCAGCAGAAGGTGGGTTATTTTTACTCTCCTAATGAGCTACTTCCCCAGGCAGGATTGCCTAAGGGAATCATGGGTTGCTGAAGACAAACCTCCATCCTATCACTCTCTTACTTGGGTCACACACCTGAATAATACAACTCTTGCTTTGATTTATTTTTTTTTAAAAAAAGCTTTTCTTTTTTTTTTTTAATGCCGTCAATTTACTGCCTTGCCAAAGACTTCCATAACAAGGAACCCATCAATAGCCTCCAGATCTCACACTTCCACAAGAAGCTCTTTAAACATTTGTGATATGTAAAATTGTGATAATTAGCATTTTGTCCCTTCTTGGATGATGTCATGTTCACTGACTGATGCAGTAAGAGCTGCTCAGCAGGGTATCTCTCTAAATAGTGAGAAATAGTTTTCTATCTATAGGAAGCATAATGTGTACTATCATCCTCTGCACTGAGAGACATATCAAGGCCAGGGGCAGAGCTGCTGTTCCCTGGCTGAAGAGCTTCCCTTTGTAGCAAGAGAATAATCAGTAGCCAAAAAATGAAGTGATTTCTGGTACTAATTTTTCAGTGTTCCATGTATGCTGTTTAAATCTGTGAAATGCTGGAGACTTGCGTGTTTCTTTGTGCATCTCATCCTAAGCTGAACTCTCCCAACAAGTGAGCAGTATGACATGAATCATAACAGAGAAAATCAGCACTTTAATTTGCAAAATTACTTGCAAACCAGTTCTAGTATTTGTGACTGGCTCCATTAACTAAAGAAACAACACAGCATGAATACTAATCCTATTTCTACTCAATACAAAAGTTAAGTGGTTTGTTTTTTCATACAGCTCATCAATGGCACTACGGAGGATTTCTGACTCCTGGATCTCAGCTTTAACCTCTGGACAGACAGCCTCTGTAAGGCTGAGGGTAGTGCACAAGCAGCGAACAGCAAGGGTTACAGACATGCAACATGGTAGACACAAGAGCCAAGCTAGCAGAATATAAGGCCTCCAGTGCTGCCAGCTTGTGTGGACAGTTTTATGTGCCGTTCCTCTGCCTCCTGCTTCATAGACAGGATAAACGACGTGTGAGAGGAGCCAGGAACACATTTTATATGAACATCATGTACTGTAGGAAACGTGTTTCTGCCATCTTCCAGCCCTGGTTTCTTTTATAAGAAATTACCCACTCAAGAAAATTCCAGCTTCTCTCTTGTCTGTATTTCCTAATTATGTCAAGATCCATATGAAGTGCTCATTAATAGATTAAAGGAGCACAACGTCTGCAGCACATATTCAGTGGGGAGGCAGATGGCTTCAGAGAGATGTGAGCTGATGCCGCTCCAGTGGAGCTGTGGAGGCCTTCCCCAGCTGGGGCACCAGGCCGGCGTGCCCTGGTTGTTCCCTGGGCCCAGCTGGTGGCTCCCCACGGTCCTTCGCTCCTTTTCCACCCAGGTAGCTTTCTCCAACTCTGCAGCTGAGACTTGTATCTGGCTCTGTCCTTCCTAGGCCCCGACCTCTTTGGCTACACATTTTGGTGGCCGCAGATGTGCTTGTGCGCTCTTCAGCCTTTGCTTCCCCAGAACCAAACTTCTTCTGTGCTACCCCCTGCTCCTGGGCCCTCTCCTTCTATTAATAAACTCCTTATTTGTGGAAAAGTGCCTCCTATAAGCACATTTTTTTCTGAAAGTGAGGGCCTTTTTTTGAATGGATGTGCTAAACACAAGGGAAATATACATTTTTGTCATTTCAGAGTCACAGGTTTCTGGTTAGGAATGAGGGCTTTTACCAGCATGCATTGATGTATATGGCTTCATTCAATACGGGCACTAAAAACCTGTCCTGTTTTGTCTGAGGATATACCAGAGAGATATTAAAGCTTGAATTAGCTTTTTTTGCCTGGAGTTAAATCAATTCCAGACTCAATTAATTTGAGCAAGTGCCCTTGGTCCCATTGCCTGGCCATCCAGAGCTATTGTATAACAACTAATTGGTCTATACGTCCCCTTCAGTAAGGGAAGGCTGCCGCAGACAAGGAGCTCACTGAGGCAGGGAGAGATGCCTGACTCAGGGGAGCTGCAACACGAGGGGGGATTAAGTGCAGCCCCGCCGTGTTGTGTTAACCTCTGCAGGCGGGGGCCTGAGGGGAGCCCCTCCCGGGGTGCGCGCCCAGCTCCTTGGGAAGGGGAGCGGGAGGGTGAACAGTTCAGAGAGATTATGAACCAAAAGATAAATAAACACCACCACCCCACCCCAAGCTTTGAGGATGGGGAAGGTTTAGCTGTGTGCGTTGGAATGGCAGAAGAGGGAAAGCAGGGCTGGGGGTCTTGAGCTGGAAGCGGCCTCGTAGCTGCAGCCCTGCAGCAGGGAAGTGAGGAGCCATGAGGGCTGCTGAGCTGTGGGAGTGGAGGAGGAGGGCGTGTGGCCAGCCAAACCCAACCCAAGGGTTTTTGTCAGTACCCCCACAGAGGGAACTGCCACAGCTCTGAGGCTGAGCAATGGATGGTGCCTCTGCTCACACAGGGATAATGCCGAAAACATCTTTGCTGCCTCAGTGGAAGGAAGAGTCCCCTTGAGAGGTGGTGGTGGGGAGGCAGTGGGGAGGAATCTGCAGCTGGCCCTGGTGGCACAGGACATCTTCCATAGAGCCAGGCACTTGGGCTGATCCCTGTGCCTGGGCTGAGGCACATGCATAAAAGCGTTAGCCCTGGGCAGCAGCACAGTGCATTCCCATGAATAAACCAGCCTGTTCAGCTCATAATCTGAACAGGATTTGGTGTCAGAAGCGAGAGCCTTGTAGAAGACCCTGTGGCTCTCCCAGCTCCAGAGAGAAGACACCTTCTCCTCCAGCAGTACTGTGCCCTTCAGCTTTCCCCTCAAGACATGTCAATGAGAGAAACAGGGCATGCACTTTGGCTGCAGGTGGGTTTCCTGGTGGGATGCTGGGCCTAGGCTTTGGCTCCAGGTGTGCCATGGCCCAGGACGTGAACATTAAATCAGCACTGGGAGTCATTTTGGATTCCTCAGGGCTTCATTCCCCTGTGAGCCTCCCTCCCCACCCTCCAGTGTCTGTGGACTTAAGCCAAAGCTGGGGTCCCATTGCTAGAAGTGGCCTCGGGCCCGGAGCGCTGAATGGGGCTTGCCAGCAGGCTTCACCACCACATGGGGTTGACATAATGTCCCCATGTCCCGGTGCAACAATGTGATGAGAAGAAGCTGAATCTGGCACAGCCTTCAGCCCCCTCAGTGCCGCCATTTCTTTTTCCCCAGACAAGAAACAAAGAGAAGAGGTCTGCCACCGCTGGCACACAGGTGGGCTGATGCTTTGCCCGTCGTGATGCTTGAAAGGAGGCATCACTTTCTCCCACATTTGAGCCTACCCTGCCATGGATGCCTTCCATTAGACATGTGATAAATCTGCAATTAATAAACATCAGGTTGAGGAATGAAGACATTATTTATTGGCAAAAAAGTTAAGCTCCCCCCTCATCAAGTGTCAGGGGAAGAAGGAAGAAGGAGGCTGAGGGGAGAGAGGGAAGGAAGTAAGTACAGTGAGAGCACAGGAAAAGGGAGAGGAGAAAAGGAGGGTGAGAGGGCACAGGTGATGGGAATGGGAAAAGGAAGAGGTGGGAAGGGGCAGCGTGAGAGGGTGAGACACAGGCGTGAAGGGATGGATGCCAAGGAGGACAAAGAGCGGGGTGGGGTAGACGTAGGGAACAGCATGAATGTGTTTGTCTGCAGAAGAATACACGTTAATTCTTGGAATATGCCAGTCCCTTAAATCACCGCCATGGGAGGGGAGCCATCCAAGGCTCAGGGGCCCTGCACACTCTGGGTGACAGGCCCGTGGTCTTTGCTCAGCAAGAGACTGAGCAGAGATGGGAAATCTTGCATTGCTGCACCTCCTCTGAGGGCTAACATTTCTCTCCCTCTTTTCTTTCTTGTCTTAAACTTGAGAAAATCAAAAAAGAAAGCAAGTAAAACAAAAGCCCCTTCGCCTTAATTAAATTACTCAGCCGCCCTCTGGGGTTGACACTGGGGATACATGAGGCTTTTGTGTAATATCTGGAGGAATTCTCCCGCCGCCCCCTGCCTCCCCCTGTTCAGTCCTGGGGACAGGCGGGAGGATTTCAAAGGGGAAGGGAAAGGAAGGGGGAGGGGGATAAGCTAATAGGGATGGGAATTATTCTGTGATGGCTGGAGGGATAAGAGAAAAAAGGGAAGGAAAGTCCCTGCTGAAATTGAAAGCCGATTCCCCGCACTGGCTCGAGGCAGTGCTCTGACCTAGGGTAGCTGCCCTTTTACCAGAGACACAGGCAAAGTTCAGGGCACCAGGAAAGCTGCATAAATATGAAGCCTTTTTCGGGGGGCTGATCCTGCTGCCACAGGATGTGCCTGCCTGCTCTGGGTGCAGCGTGACGAGGCAAGGCAAGCTTCCCGAGGATGCCGGCAGCAGGCTGGGCTCAGGGCAGCCTGGCCCCACTGTGCTGCAGGCAGCCAGGCAGGGGCAGCTGCAGGGCCATGCCTGAGCAGGGGACAGTGCAGGCGGCCAAGCCAGGCCATCCTGCAGACTCCCGGCAGTCTGCCCACCCACCCGGGGAAGCAGCACCACCATTCCGCATCCCCTGCAGAGAGCTCCCCAGGTCCAGCCAGAGGGTCACCAGCAGGGAAACTGGATTCCACGAGCAGGAGGCTTCACTCAGAGAGGGCACTGACATTTTTATCAGTATGTCCTCCAACCCTGTGCAGAGCACATCCAGGAGATGCTGCGGCAAATGCATGGGTGGTTATTGCCATTCTGCCAGCAGGATTGTTTTCACACTGCTGCCATCACTGGACTTGTTTGAGAGCTGTGGTTTTCCTGTCCAAAACCTCCCATTGACAAGATCCTACATTTCCCCCTCTGAAAATTGGGTGAAGTGGGCTTTGTTTTGCACACTCAGTTTGGCCTTGGGTCAAGAGAAACCCATATCTGCTGCTTGAAAGGGATAGGCACTAAGGTGTAGTCTGTAAAGGTAGCTGAGCCCGTGGGGGACTTCCTGGATCCTTTCTGCCATCTCCTACACACACCCCAGCATTGCACTGCCCAGGACCCAGAGTCCCAGCATCAGGCTTTATCGGTGGCTTCTGGAGAGGTGACTGTCCTTTCTGGGGCTGGGATGTGTAACCTATAAACAAGAGATGCAAACAGAAGGAGCAGAGACTGCATACCAGCACCAGCTCCCTTTTACTTACTGTTGGGAAGGAATATTTCTGGGAACAAAGAACATCTGGGCTGTAGGCTGAACCGGGCTTTATATGATGAAGCTTGTAATACTGTCCCATCTGGAGAGCAGCTCCAGTGAGCTCCGTGGGGAGATAAGAGACAGAGTCAACCATAAATCCACTCCCTTAAGCATGACAAGTGTGTGTCTCATATTCCAAAGAGAGGAGGGGGAAAGTAAGTGGAAACATTTTTCTCTGTGCTGAACACACACAGAGCTAAAAAAAGGCCCAGCCTGCTGTAGTGTGATGGGAGGCCTGTAAGCATGGAACACCCCCAGGGTGCCAACAAGAACAGTCGAAGGCTTTTCCTGCAGTGACAGCTTCATTCCCAAGTGACAGCCAGACCTGGCAAGGAAGCGCGGGAGCTGGGAGATGCTGCCACATGCGGCAAAGCCCCTGCGCAGCTGGACCTGGAGGCAACTGCCACCAGGGCAGGAGAAGGACCCAAAACTTTGGGGCTTCCACCTCAGCGGAGAAATTGGCCTCCAGCTTCTCAGAGCTTCTCTGCTGTTTATTGCTAACCATGATTTACAGCATTAATAACAACAGCCTTACAGATGTGGAAGGGCCAGGTGAGGAATCAGGCTGTGGGCGTGGGGGAATAGTATCACTGTTAGAAAAAAAAAAAAAGGTGAATTATTTCTTCAAGTGAGCTATTGAGGTTCAAACGAGCTCTTGCAGTTTACATCCAATGAACTGGCAGCACGTTTCAAATATGCACCTTGCAGATGGTGCATGAGGCATACGGCCCTGGCAAAGCTCCCCACAGCAGTCTGTCCCTCCTGCAGCAGTGTGGCCCTGTGCTCAGGCCACCCAGGTAACCCATGTCTGGTGAGCACCTGTATCAGCCAGCTTGGAGGAAGGTATAAATACACCCTTGTATTTATCCAGGATTTCCCACTTAAAGCCTTCGGCTTTCAAATAGTCACCCACTCAAGCAGGCCAAGCAGGCAGCTTCCTTGCTTCTGTCCCCCAGATTTCTCCTCCAATTCCTTTTTCCCCTTTTGCTTCCTACAGCCTGTGTTGATTGATTACGATATTTGGAGGGGTCAGTCTCTCTACAAGCTCCTTTTGCTGTGTTTAAAGAAGTAGATGGTTTTAACCCACATACAGATCTCTTGTGGACAGACTGACACTGCTCATAAAGAATAATAATTTGCAGGGCTGCAAAATAGCACATGGCACAGCACAGTGCCTAGCACAGAGCTGAACTGCCTTGCTCCCTGCTCTGAAGAGCTTCCTACCAGAAAACACCAGAGACAGCACTGACTAGGATGATGGCGGCCAAAACAAGGAGAAGAAGTGATGGAGGAGGAGGAATGCCTGGGGCTGGGGTAGGCACTGCTGTGCTGCACCTTTTACAGCCTGTGTCAGGAAGGGACAGTCCCCTCTTATCCAGGGGCTGGTTGGGGCACACGGGAAGCAAAATGGGTTGCCAGCATTTGAAAAAGAAAGTATCACAAGGAAGGGGCTTCAAAGGAGGATTATCCTCGAGAAGTTAGTCAGAGGTGGGAACTAGGGCAGAGATATGAAAGACGTCACAGGGGACTGTACCATGATGATGCCTTTTATGTCTTCATGAACATTGTCTCTGTGCCATTTATTAAAGGGGAGTCATCTAGGTATGCCTGGGCCCAACAGGGAACAGAAACCTCTTCGCTTGCAGGTCTGCCTGCAGGGAAATCCCTTATTTATTTATGTCCCAGTGTGCGCTGTCTGGATCTTGCACCCCAAGTCGACAATAACCCAAGCACCACTTATCCTGGCTTTTAGTTGCTAAAATGTAAGCAGGGATTAGTGTAAAATGAGACTTGTGCTGGCCAATGGCAGAGGTGTGCTTTTCATTCAATATTCCCTAAACTATATTTTCCTATAGAAATAAAATAAAAACAGGGAAGGGAAAAATGCGGAAACATACTTCTTCCCTCTAGACTGTTGTCCTCATCTAATCCATACCCCACCTCAATCCTTCCTTCTGACATCTCTTCCGCAGCTTGTGGCAAAAACATCAAAGAAAGATATTTGTTGGAGCTGGCATGTGTTTGTGTTTGTGTGTGTGTGTGTAAAAAAGAGAGAGGGAGACTGTTTGATACAGGTTATTTATTAGACATTTAATATTGCTCCATATAGAAATTAAATGGCACAGCATTCAGACGTGCCATTAAAATTTACTGCTTCTTGCTATTTTAAAACCCACATAATCATTTCAAGTAACACTGATTAATGTCTTGCAAGAAATGAAAAAAAAACACAACAACCACGTCAACTCAGGCATCTCCACAGTGTCTCCACCTAATAGCTGCTTTATTAACGTGAGTCTGGAAGCAGGAATGCCATATGTTAAATTCTTTTTTTTTCCATTTACACATCACTTTTCTGTTGGATTTCTTTTCTAAAATGCTTGATGATCACTCCCTTCTCGATGGACTGCCTGACTGTATGGCATTTAATGTTTCACTCATATAAATACATTCCTTTCTCCAAAGGTGTGATTTATTTTTTTTTCCTTTATAAACTTAACTTCTGTATCTTTTTAACTTTCTCTCTCTGGAGTGAATATGCATGGATATGCATATGTTTGAATGCATGCACATGAAATACACACACACTCTGTCTCCCTCTTCCCTTCCTTTCTTATATTTACATGTATGTACCTCCTCCCAGCAGTCCTTTATTTTATATGCACAGATATATATATGTTCAGATATATACATATGTTCAGATATGCAAGTGCATGTGAAGAACATGTAGTTTCTAAACCAAGCTGGACTCTTTTCATTGTCCATGCCTTTAAGCCCAGAAAACCAGGATAATTTTTACAAACTTCTTCAGGTTAGAATTTTTTGGCTATTTTATTTGTGGGTTTGCAGATGAATGGATAAGAAGGCAGGAAATCTATATTGGGCTACACAGTAAATGTATATTTGCTTCAATTATCAATCCTGGTGTTCAAAATACAACAGATTCCTTGGGAGCAACACTCAGTCTCCTGAGAATATATTTAGAATGTGCTGGGCTGGAGTCCTTTGGTAGGGCCAAGTGAGAAGACCTTGTTTATGTGATGGGATTAGACCTGAAACTCAGGAAAAGGCAGAGACAGTGGTGGCTTTGAAAAATATTCTGAAGGCCAACTTTGTTATCCACATCAGTAATACGTCATGTGTGGGTCTTTATGAAGAACTAATGGTGACATGGAGATTGTGGGTTTGATAAGGTGGATGCATAATGGCTGCATCTTACAATATATGGTTTACTGGCATTGTGCCAGTCAGGAAAATGTAAGGTACTCCTGCCAGATAAACACTGAGCTTTTTTCACATGCATTCTGTCAGTCTTAAGGCAAAATGCTCCTGATTCACTGCCATCATATGAGACTGGAACAGAAAAAAAGAGACTGCCCAGAAGTGTAAGCCATAAAAAAGTAGCTTGGAGGAGGCTTTGAAGGATTATCCAGTCCAACCACCTGTGTCAGAGGAAGGAAGGCTATTTCTGTGGCATTCCTTATAGACAGTTGTCCAACTTTTTCCATACAATCTGCAGCAGTAGAAGTTCTACAGCCTCCCCAGGCAGTCTGTGATTGCGCTTTGCTACCCTCACTACTAGAAAGGTTTAATCCCAGTGCCTGACTCAAAATCATTACTGCAGTTCTGCTCTGTGGTAGTTATGTTCTTGTTGGATAGAAGAATTGGGAAGAACATTTGGAGACAGGAAGCAATTGAGAAATGAGGCAGTTTCATCTTGGCTGAAGGGTCAGGGAAGAGGTAGCCCTGAGGAGGTCTGCCCAGGGCAGACTTTTCCTGCAGTGGGGATAGGTGGGACAAGGTCAACAGCTCCCCCAAAATTATCTCTAAAAGTCATTGCTGAAAGGAAGATAGTATTTAGGATGGAATATTGACATGGTCTTCTAGCTTGTTTGGGTAAGTAAACCTTCAGGGAGGTTAGATTCGTAAAGGAAACAAATGTCTTCCAAGTGACTCCTGTTCTTCTACAACAGGCATACCCTACTTGAGAGCTAGGAAGAGAGATGGGTAGGAGTCAGGTTACTAGTCAGCATTTCATTGCTTTCACTTGTTTTTTTTCTTTTTTTGTAACTTTGTTTCCAAGTTTATAACCGAGGAATTAAATCCTCACTTTGCCAGAAGACGGTTGTCTTTTTTATGCATAAGCTTATTTGGCATTTAACTGAACTGAAGGGTGTGTAGTGAGAAGGGATTTTACTTCCTCAGAGGTGGTCAGACAAGCAGTAGAGGCTGTCAGAAGCCCTGGCTGCCTGCAGCCTCAAGAGGTTTAGGAGCTGCAAGAGGTTGGAACCATTTCCTTGCAGGATGCATGAAGCAGTCTGATGGCTGGTTTATCCCCCAAGGTGTAACCTGGGGCCCTTCTGACAGGAATAAGCAGCAGTAAGACAGCCCATAGGCTGATGCACCCCACACCTTACACAGGGTAGGTCATCCATGACTGCCTTTTGAATGAGTGAAGCAAACCACGAAGAAGCTCAGCCAAGCTCACTTACCACCTTGTCCTCTCCCAAGTTTCTCTCTGCCTGCTCTTTGCATTTCCTCAAATATGGATTGTATTGACTCATTCCTGACCTAAGTAAAAATACGTGCCTTATCCAGTATATTGATCTGGTTTGTAGAAAAACAATGCTTTTTGAAAACTGTGGGAGCCTCAAATGCTGGGGTCCTCTGCAGTTCCCCACTGGAGTGAGTGACTTCCTGCCTTGGTCTCCCTTCATGACTAACAAAACAGGGGGTGCAGGCTGGGGACAAGGCATCTGTTCAGGACTGACTCCAATGCTAGTCCAAGGTTTGTCGTTCATCTCAGCCTCCCTTTATTCGTCTGCACCCAGTAGGGCAAAATAACGCCACTGCAGCTTGTATCATGCTAGGTCTTTACAACATGATGCCTCAGCACCAAAACTGAAATGCCAGGTAATCTGGTGATTAGTTTTTCCTGCTAAATGGCACTGTTATGCAATGATGTTGCATTATGACTGCTTAGTTTTAGCATACAGCTTCCTCTACAGCCTCAACTTCTGGGATATAAATCAGGTCAAGCTCCATAGATGCTGGGATGGATGACAGTGCTGATGTAGGATTATCTGCTGGGCCAACAGCGTGCCAACATCTTCATGAGGCTATAGTAGCAGATCCTCAGATACTTTGGTACCAACACCTGTTGATAAGAAACTGTCTTTCCTCTCACAAACTCTTCCTAGAGATCATTTTGTTTAATGAAATAGCATTTTCAAACATATATATTTTAAAATGCATATTCAGTAAATTTCTCTCACACCTCTTCTTTTCTCTGAAGCTTGACACATGGGAATGGTGCATTGATCCATGGATTAAACTTAGTTACCTTGGCAAACAATTGTGCCTTGAGTGCCAAGATAACCAGGTCAAAGAGGGAAAAGCATGAATATTAAAAAAAACAATGTTTGACTGACAAAAGCAATTTTGAAGAGAAGTGCAGGGTAAGGGGAAGTGAGGAGAGCCCTGGTTTACACTAAAAGGTCTGTTATACAACTTAAACATTGTAAATGTTGGTTTTGCTTCACCACCCACTGTTTTGCCCAGATGGAATAGCCTGGAGAGGGGATTTAATACGTATAGTCATTGGAGAGCTCTGGGCCTAATGCTGATGGGAGCAGACGTCTGTCTGCTGCTGAGAGTCCTCATCACCACCTGGCATGCAAGCCACGGGAGCTGGTGCCATGAGAGGACTGTTTTGCCCCATGAGCCAAAGGACAACAACTGCTCTTTCTTCCTCCTGTATCTTCCTCAGCCTTCCTGCCCCCTCCTGCCCTACTTGCCTCCAGGGCCGTGACAGGGGCAATGCAGCCAAAGGCAAATAGTGTTTGAGATGTGTTGGGCTCTAAGTGACAGCCAGGTTCAGCTCAGGGGAGATGGGGTGCGCTTGTGAAGACAAAAAAGGACCATTTTGGGGCACAGTCCCCTTCAGACAGCTTTCGCTAACAGCTGCCTTCCTGGGGAAGAGTTCAGGGCATATTTTCTGAAGAAGTGTGCACACGCGCACCACTTGGAAAGCTCCAGTTTTGTCAGAACAATTACAGAAAGGGCTAATTTCAAAGACTCCTTTGGTCTGAAGACCAGAACTTCGAGGAGGAACAATGGTCATCCTATCCTCTTTTGGCATCTCCATCAGGAAAAGGTAGGGGCTTTGCCACAGTTAATTGATATAAAACCAAAGTGAAGATCCAAGTGAAACATTTTGATTAACCAAATCTGTGTTTGATTTTCCTGTGGATCATAGACATGCAGAGATGTTAGAGAGCTTCCTCACCTCAGGACAGAAGGGCAGAACATATCCATGGCCGTTGCCCAGCTGTCCATCCCCAGAGGCCCAGGAAACCTTGGCAGAAGTAATCCTTATCTCTGGAGCATTCCCAGTGCCACCTTTTCAAGAGCTTTTACAGAACCACTGTTTTCCTGACACCAGCATATGAAGCCAAAGCTGTTGCTAGACTGGAGGGCCTTTTATTATTTTACCTCCAAGAATGCTTCAACCTTTGCTGTGAGGCCTTTATCAGTTTCCCTTTGACTTTCTGCACATATATACAAGAACCCACCGCAGAATCACAGGTCAGGGAAAGAATGGTGATACTACCTTCAGGCAGTAGAAGGACAGCTCTTCTACTCCGCTCTGTTCAGAGGGTTGAAATAGGACTTAAATAATGCTTTTGTTGTCCCTAAGTTTTACCCTACAGGCAGGGTATTCATGACTGGATTATGGCATGGCTACTTGGCTATAGAATCATAGAATCATTAAGGTTGGAAAAGACCTCTAGGATCATCAAGTCCAACCATCAACCCAACACCCCCAGGCCTCCTAAACCATGTTCCCAAGTGCCACGTCTACACGTTATTTGAACACCCCCAGGGACTGTGACTCCACCACCTCTCTGGGCAGCCTTTTCCAATGCCTAGCCAGTCTTTCAGTAAAGACACTTTTCCTAATATCCAATCTAAACCTCCCCTCATGCAGCTTGAGGCCATTTCCTCTCATCCTGTGTGCGTGTGTGTGTGTGTATATATATATACACACACATATACATATATATATATATACTCTTCCTGGGAGGCTTCTCAGTCGGAAGGAAGGAGTGAATGAAAGCTGGATTAACTGTTTTCAGTCTCTAAGCTGCCACAGCCCCACAGGACTGAATAAAGCATCTTCCAGCAGTGGATAACCAGCACCTCTCAAGCAGCAGTTTCCAAGCACTTGCAATAAAAATTACGGAGTGGCCGGGTGCAGGGATGGAGGGCCTGGACTCCTTTAGCAGTGCTGATTGCAGGGAGCCAACTTCAGAAGCCAGAGCCAGGCTAGCCACCTCCCAGTGCAAGGCAAGCCATAGAGCAGACAGGTTGCTCATCTGCCTCACACAGCCATTAACTTCCACCACACCCCCCCAGCCACACCTCCACATGTAATTTATATGCAAAGGCACTACTAACAGGTGTGGGCAATGATCACCCTCAGTAACTGATGTAGGGTATGATCACCCCCAGTCTCCTCCCTGCAGAGCTGCCTTGAATTGCAGACCATCCTTCTAGCACAAAGAGGACAGAACCCTGCAAGCTCACCACTGCTGAGTTCACTCCCAACAGCCGGGCAAGCCAGCCCTGTGGTCCACCAGCCCATCATCCTGTCAATGTATAGGCAGCAATAGAAAAACAAGGAAACCTCCACAACTGGTTATAAATACTAATGGTGTGGTGAAGGACTGACATTTTGTAAGCACCCAAAGAAATCTCTATATCTCAATCCCACTAGTCTGGTCAACTAACCCAGCATCCTTTGGGATTCCTAATTCTGTCCTGCAAGAGAGGCAAGAATTATCCTTCTAACTACTTTTTTGGTGTAATACAAAGGTGCAACAACACTGAGGCAAAATATTTGAGGGAAGGCTAGAAACCAAGATACATGTTTCTGTGAGCACAAGTAATTATGGCAGTACATTTTAAGAAGCTAAGGTTTGTTTAATAAAGGAAAAACTTCATGCAATAAGTTCAAGAGAAATACAGATTTGACAGTGGTTTTCCACATCCTACACATTTCTCAGCATGTCTTTTCATTTACTAAAATGATGGGCTCTTTTTTTTCTCTCCATAGGATATTGGGCCTTCTCAAGTAATGTTGGAATAGCATCAAGTCATTTGCAGCTCCACCAATATGAAATCTTGACATCTGTCTTTCGCAAATGCATCAGCCAGCAACAAGGAACTTTAAAAAGTTGTCATATTACAACACAAACAAGATTGCAAAGTAGTCACTCTGGGGGCTCTGATAACCCCTTGATGGTGCAGAAAGACCTCTGGACATTTAAGGACTGCAATCTTTTGTACAATGAAATGAGGATTACCATCAAACTTGACAATAAACTTGGCTGAATAACCCAGACCTCATTTCAACTCACAGTTCTTGGATCTCCAAACGATAGTTTGCTGGGTTTACATCTGTTTCCTCTATGGGGAATGTGGAGTCCTTTTCTAACCCTTTGAGCTTGGTTTTCCTTCTCCTCTTGGCTTTGTTGCCAGATGATAAAAACTTAATTAATTTATTATCATTAGAATCCATCTGTTTTTGAGCACAGAAGCAATCTGAGTTTTCAGAGTAGGTTCTGTTCCTAAGAGAAAATTAGTGACTTCACCTATTCTACTCTTCTCTCTTGGGCACATAATTACACTAAACAGTGGGAGTTATCCTTGCCCTCCTCATGTCCTCCATCTAACCTGTACCATAGCATGGACTTGGAAATGCAGAAGGATGGCTCTTCTTCCCTCAATTCTTCAGCCCAAGGGACTCTGACATGGAAAGTTTTTGTTTTATCTTCAGCCTTGACTGGGTTTATGCTTCGTTTGTTTTAAAGTGATATGGGGGTAGAGAGCAGTCCTGAGTACCAAAGTTCAATCGCCACAAAGCAAGCACTGTGCTGCCATTCCCTTTGGTAGCCCCAACTTCTTGCTAACCTCCTCTACAGAGAATCTAGGAACAATATATTGGCTCACAGGCAAAACCTGCGCTCATTACAGATATGGTGGGATTTTTTCATGGGGACGAGAGTGTTAGCACTACTAAATACATACACCAACTTTCATCTAGGCTGATGCATATTGCTGCTGTAGAAATTTCTTCTGCAGTGCAGGCAAAGCATAGGCCTACTTACTCCTGCTCTGCACTGTTAGAAAAAGGTATTACACCCCAAAATTGGTTGCTTTCCACTGATGTCTGAAATACCCAAAGCATTTCCCTTGCCTCCCATTTCTAAGAGCTCTGTAATCTCTGGATGAAAGCTCCTAGATATATGTCAGTTAGTTATTCTTATCAAACCAAATTCTTCAGTCATCCAGAAGCTCTCACTCAACAATTGTGGCACCTCTCTGTGGAACATCAAACTTTCTCCATTTTCCAGTTCATCTCCATGGGCAGTATTTATCTAGAATAAAAGCATGCAGCATTTTAAGGATTTACTGTGTTTTTTCTCTGATATTTGCAATGTCTGATATTAGAGGTCTCTGTAACCAAAGGTAGGACTATCAGAGACTTCAGTGGGATTATTCCATATTGATCAGGCACAACAGAGATTTTATTCCAGAAATTCTGATATTAATAATGAGCAAAGTGTATGGAAAAAAACAGTCACATGTTTCTGATGAGATATCAACATTTCACAAATGCAGCCAAGCAGTGTGTGTTTTTACCTTTCAGTTTATGTGCCTATTCCAACTGTAGCTGTTGAACTTTCTGCAAGCAGAGTTGATACCGGGGGTTAAAGGTCACAACTAAAACCCCAGCACTTCTCTGACCAGGCTGCAAAAGCAATAAAGAGTCAAAACATGAGAAAAAAGTTTTCAGCTCATAGCTTACCTGCTCCAGGGGTTTGCTAGAGTTGGACTGAGGGGATAAAAGAGAGGGGGAGAGACTCAGGACTGGGGCTCAGAGCTGGAAAAAGAAACAACAGTGAAAAGGTCAACGTTCAGATGATGGTATCACATCCTCCTTTCATCCCTGCAGTTCACACGAAGGCCGGGATCCTTGCTTTGCTTTACTTTGGGGAAAACTCTTACTTTATTTGTTCATGTTGAACTGCTATCAGAGCTCAATGTCTCAGTGTTGTGTTTTAATAACATCAGTTTCCCTGGACCAGATACATATGAAGTCAGTTAGACGATTCTATAAACAATGGATCCAAGTCACGCAATGCAACATTTCTGATTGCAAGATAACCTTTCTGAGGGCGACGTTAGTGAGGTGAGGGGTTGGATTCCTCAGCCAGGCATGAAGGGAAACCTTCAGCGTTCAAAGCTTCTCCAGTGGGACAAGGTTCATCTCCTCTTGTTTTGGGGGAGCGGCTCCCTGGTTTGTTTTTCTGCTCCCCAGTCAGCACGCTGGGTGACTTTTCTGAATTCTGGCTGCCCAGAGCATACTTTGTTGACAGTTCATTTAAGGAGATCTGCACAGAATATTTTCCTTTGAAATCAGTTGAGAAGAGGAGTTACACTGACGTTTTAGTGAGTGCTATATCTCTTCATTTTTATTTTGGAGTTTAAAAAAAGCGACACATGTGGGAAGATGTTTCCAAACCAAGAAATTGGAAGGTTCATTTAGCATAGTATGAGAAAGGTCAGAAAGGAAGGGAGAAGGATGGAATCAGCCAGATGGTGATTTTGGAAAAAGCTTCTCTCCATTTCTTGCATTTATAGTTATTAATCAAGATATTGGTCTCTAATATCTATTTTAAGGCAAACAAATATTCCAGGATTCAATATGAAAATTTTGTGAAGTCTGAAAATTGTTTTCTCCCCTCTCTAGTACCTAACACAAGGGAAAACCTCAAATCATCAATCTGCAGCTTTACCTTCACATGGCTGATGGACATGGTGTGAAGGGATCTAGGCTTCACATTTATAGACAACACCAGTACTCTAATTGTATGTCCCAGCATGAAAACCATTCCTTTGCTTAGGAAAATTATTCTCTGGAGATTTTTTGTGTGCTTGTAACTGTATGGCCACACATGAGCTGAATAGAGAACCATGCAGGCTTTTCATAGGTGTAGCAAAGTTTATGTGCAAAGCTACATAGGTCATGAGATGCTGATGTGGTTTTGCTTATGATTCAAGTCCTGGTATGATGGTGTTAACTTCAGTTGCATTTCTTGAGTGTAAATTACAGTGAAAACAAGCCTTCACTGCAGTAAAGTTAGCAGTTCCCAAAGTGAATGTGGACTTTCTTCTTTAGGTACCAGGAGCGGTCTTGTCATCATGGCATAAGTCTTCATGCTTCCTGTGGGATGATTCACTCTCTCTGAATCAGTTCAGAGGAGACTGGATAGAGGAATTTTCTCCAGCCCATAAAATTTGTGAAGATTTAGGTCTTCAGCTCAATCCTAAAGCAGAGTGTAGATGCTCAGCCCAGAGATTACAGTTGTCATCATTTTTTTTTTATTAGGTATAACCCATAAATAATTTAAGTAGATCTTTAACACAACCTGCATCTCCATAAATCTCATCATTTGTAATAAGTGGTATCCAAGTTTCATTCAGGGAGATCAGCTAAAGGAGTGGGACCAGACCAGTGGAGACCAGACAGCAAATTCAAGTTCTTAGTCTCTCCCACCACCCTCTAAAACAGATCACTTCCACAACAAGAAGACCCTGGAACAGACCTCTGTAATGGCTTCCCCATTCACGGGATGGTCTGGAGCAGGATTGTAACCATGGGGGTTTCCAGACCCTGTCTAGCCACTGCTTTATGTATGGCTGACAGCTGTGGCCCCAGAGCAACCAGCTGATTCTGCCAGGAGTGGTAACAATTGCAAAATTCCTTTGCAGACAACACATAAAGGCTGCATTGGTTGCAAGTGGCACATGGTTGCAAGTGCTTGCCTGCTGCATTTTATCAGCTTCTACTTCATGTTGTGGAGAAACAACTTCATATTGCTCAATAATCAGGACCTCATAGAGCTACCCTGGATTAGATTACCCAGCTGTTCCATGCATAGAGGGTCAAAAGTGAATGCAGTTATAGCTGTGCAGACTGCCCTTGCAAACTGGGCTGCTGTATTTTAGATCAATGATTATGCTACTAAGGTTAGTTACCAGCCCATCCCTCTGTGCATATAGCTGTCTGTCTTCTTTTCTATACAGAAAGGGAGCTAACATCCCACATATGTTTGCAAAAGATTTGTTTAATTGAGCAAAAATTAATTGACATAATGAGAGTTCACTTAGAGTTTCCAGTGGCTTACACATATACATATAAAGCTGGGGTTTGGAAAAGGCTCTGGCTGAGTAACCCGGGGATCTGGATTCAATTCTCAGCTGTGCCGTAGGCTTCCCATTTAACCCCAGGCAAATCATGCAAAGCCAGATCTGTAAGGTACCAAGGAATTTGATTCCCAAATGT
The DNA here is from genome assembly GCA_013400875.1 of Anhinga rufa. NCBI lineage: Eukaryota > Metazoa > Chordata > Aves > Suliformes > Anhingidae > Anhinga > Anhinga rufa. Next base: position 8,339 of record VZTV01113445.1, on the reverse strand, counting down.
TTATTGATTTCTTTTGTAATCAGGGCCACAGTGCTTTTCTGCCTCACTTTATCCACCTGTAAAAGGGAGATAATTGAGTGTGTCTTCATACACTGTGGCTGGAGCGTTTGTTCCAAGCAAAGGCTACTTCTCAGTGTGCATCTGTACAGCAGTGGCAGAAACTGGGTCTTAATCTCATCTGATTTTCTGGGTACTACTGTACTATGAATAAAAATACCCCTTAATGCAGAGACAGTGACATGCACACTGACACTTAAGTTAACGCACACTCTATTTGTCTGGTACTTAATTTTGTGAGTGGATTTTTTTTTCTTGGAATACTTGCTGTATATTACCCCTAGCTATGATACTGTGCTCCAACTGCAATGTTTAACAACAGGAAGATCCCTGACCTTTTGTCCTGACCTAATATTAACTGAATGGATTACTTCATTTTAACAAGAGGAAAAGTGATTTTTCCCACTTCCCTCTCAGTTTGAGCCTTGTGTAAGAGTCACTGTCTCTCTGTTGAACTCTTCCTCTTTCTGTCTCTCCCTTTTTCTCCTCCCCACTTTTTGCTGAGCCAAGTAGTCTTTTCCACGTGACATTATGCTCCATTGGTTTACAGTTTTATTGTTTAAAACCAGTATCCAGCATTTCCAATAAGCATTAATTATTGCCTCAATTATGACACACAATGTTTTTTTGGGTGAAATGAAAGCCACCATCGTCAAGAATTCATGACCAGCCCTCTCAGCAAGGAACAGTAATCTATGGGGTAGACATTTTGGAAAGATACTTCACTCTATATGTCATTGTACTGATTAAAAGCAAGAGGAGGTTAGCTGTGTTAAAGACAAAACATTCTGTAGCCTTTCCAAGTTAATTATTCAACCACAGAGGCATTTTACCACCCAGGAACTGCACTCACTTTCTTCTTGCATTCTAAAGGAAATGGCTTTTCAGTTCCTTTGCATTGGCTGTCTCCTGGGCTGGGATGGCCAAGATGAACTACAAAAGCACAACACCAAATGCTTTGCCCAGGTGCAGCCCAGGAGGACCTTCATTGCCACCTGTTGCTTCCCACTTCTTTGCAAAGGCATTTGGGGTGATCCAACATTCTCCAATACTCAGCACATCCATCTTGATGTGGGGTTTCCTGGGTTGCTTCCCCGTATTGGGAAACACCTCTGCATCCTATTTTATACTAATGTGCTGCAGCCCCTGACCCCGCTGACATGCTCACCCCTGTTTCGTGCCTGACCTCCTGAAGCCTCTAGGCAGAAGAAAAAAGCAGGTGCCACAGCACCCTCAAGTTTTTCTTCCTATGACTTTTATCCCCAAAGGGTTTTAAAGAAGTGGCTGAGCTGTTCACCAGGAGGGACCTGGCCTGTTGTTCAAGCCCGCTGGATTTCAAGCTCTTCTTGCCAGGCTGCCCTGGTGCTGGTTCAAACACATGTCATCACATGCAATATGGACACAATACCCTCATTCCTATGGGCTCCAGGACCCAGCAGAAGAAAGCGCAGGCAGAAGATCAAACATGGAAGGAACAGAAGACAGAGGAGCTGCTGTTGCCGTCTGTGTCTGGAACAGAAAAATGAATACAAGGGAAGAGACAGGGCAAGGGGATAATTACTTTCATCCCAATTTTATTCCCACAATTCCCAACCACTTTTGAAGCCAATTTTCCTTTAATATAATATACTATTAATGACTCAAGTAGAAGCCTTTTGTGCAAGACAATACCCAACTCTCCAGATGGAATTATTTTGTGTTCTGCACAATATACATGTATATATATTTATATACATAAATTGAGCTGTGAGCATGGCCTCTATTACCCTATTTTGCAAATCGAGTAAGTTATTTCAAAATNCACCCCCCCTTCTAGCTCTCCCTACCCCCTAAAGAGAAACACAAGCCAAACAGCAACAAGAACTATTTCCCATCATTTCTGGAAGCCATTCATTTGCTATTTCTGTTCATCAGAGCTTCAGAGTGAAGGAATTTAAAGAGCTACTGATGCCTTTTGCTACTTGGCATATATATCCAATATTGTCTTTCAAGCAGTTTAGACACATCCTTCTTCTCTTTCTTCTTTAACAGCCTGTCAGAGAAATAGGCCTAATTAGTTTATTGTGGGTTTGTGTGTGAAGAAGTTATTGAGGGAGCGCCAAATCAAAAAGTCAAACACAAACTGATTAATTTTCACAATGCACCCCTCTGAGGTGGGGAAGTTCTGACAAATCCACTGGGTGTTCACAGTTATCCTGTGCTCTGCACACAGAGGCTGGGAGCCATATGGAGAGCAGAGCACTGGCATCATGCTTCCCGGTTCCCAAAGCTCACGCTCCGGGTGCTGGGGCTGACACGGAACCTCAGCGCCTGCCAGGAGATCAGCCCACCAGACCTGTCTCACCCCACTGGCTTCCTCTTCTCCACCTACCTAATGGGGACACCACATCACCATGCGGTGACAGCCCCTCCTTGGGGTCAGCTTTTTGGGCACAGCAGAATATACACAGCTTAGGAGTATGACACAATAATTTATTGGCTCACACAGAAGATAGCTGGGATTTTATAAGTCATTAGGCTAAGCATCAGTATGCCCACCACCCTAACAGGGCACCCAGAGTCCTGGCTGTCCAGGCAGGCACCAGCCAGCAGGGGCTGTGTTGGCCTCTGCAGCTCCTGGGAATTACCTCCTCTACATTGCCCAGTTGCCACCTTCCACTGGCTCCATTGGCACTGACAATGAGGAGTTGGCACAAGGACCCTACAGTTCCTCACAAGCCTGCCTGGTTTTTTGCTTGTTTGCTGGTTTGTTTTTTTTTTGCTTTAGGGTCTTATACGTTTCATGGTGGTGCTTTCCCTATTGAATCCTTGAGCTATGAATGATTCCATCTCAACAGTGTTACTTCTGCCAGTAATTTTACTTTTCTTATCTCTCTACAGACTTTCTCAATGGTCTGAGTCAAGGTTATGCAACTGTGTCATATCGGAACAGGGCCTTTCTCCTTGGTGCACAGGCAGCTCAACCCAGAGGGGATTTACAGAGGGCAGCTACTGCAGTTACTTGGGAAGGTGAAAAGGAAGTGACTGGCTGAGTTGGGCAGTCTGACAGGAGATTGGGCTAGATTGGTGGCTTTTGGCTCAATGAAACTTTCAGAAAAAAGTTCATGAGCCACAGTGGTTCCTGTTTCCAACCAAATACAAATTAGGCTGACCTTTAAGAGTTTGCTTAGCAATTTGTAATGCTGCCCATTGCATTTGCTTGCTTTCTTAGATGCCAGAGAATACCAGGAGGGAGGAAGGTTTATTTACCCCAATGGTTTTGTGAAATGCCTTGTAATGCCTTTCAGATCAGCAGTTGTTCCCCTGACCCTAAGCTGAGAAACACTGTCCTAAATGATCTCCAAAGGCCCCTTCCAGCACTATTTTCTTTAATTCTAGACACTCAGAGCCTGTTGATTTTCTGTCGCTATTCCACTGCCACCAGCTACATGTCTTCAGGCTCTCAGGACTATCTTTTGTCCCCTATTATGCTAGCCAGATAGTTGCAGTGAAACAGAATATTTGTCCAGAAAGGAATTATTGTTCCTGCCACAAGAAGTTATTTGAAGCCACAGCTGCCACAGGGATAAGTGTGATGGCACTGCAACCTTCAAAGTAATTTGGATTTTTCTCATTCAAAGATGTTTTTTTCCAGGTTATAAGTTCCACGAACTTGTGCAGGATGCAAGACCAGATCTCCCCCTCTCAAAAAAAGCCACCTCAAACCCTTTTCCTATGAACTTTAGATTGTGTTTCAATAAGGCTATTCACCCCTCTGTCTTTACCTCTACTTTAACAATTTTCTTCAATGCAGTATTTTTGACAGTTGTGTGCTTCAAACAGCATCAAAACAGACACTGAAGCCATCACAACACACCTGCTTCTACTAACAGCTTCTCTGAGACGGTGTTACCTTTCTTTGGTGTATAATATATAAATATATATCAGAACAAGTGACTAGGAGGTGAGAGGAGGAGTTATTTCTATGTTTGAGGAACTGACAACCATAGCCTCGAGGTCACCTACCTGAAGCTATGGACCCCAGCCCGTGTTTCCATAGGGGGCACATCAAAACGCTGTTCTGGCGGTGACCACAGCATCATTCAAGCCTCTACGCTGGTTTAGCTTTAAACCTCTGTGAACTGGGTCAGATTTGCAAGAGTTGGTTTTTGTGGTAGGGCACTGTGCCGTGGCCATCAGCCTCATTTGGATTCAAACAACATTATGAGACTCGAGGGGTTTATCTGAAATATGAAAACACCATAAATATTCATTTTGAGAAAATCCTGCTCAGACAGGGAGCATAGAGCAGACTGATTTGTATCCTGCTAATACCATCTGGCTGCAAGTGGGCAGGGGGACCCCAATACTGCATGTTTGTCAGACCTGTATCAGATCCATGTGGCTGGCTTGACATCGTCCTGCTGTCAGCAATCACGCAGTCCCCCAGGGAGCTGTGGGCTTGCACCAAGCAGCTCAATGGTGACTTGCCATTCAGCTTACAGCAAGAAAACACAGTTCCCATGCATTTCATGTATGCTGACTGAAATGTGTTGCACATGGGCATGAGGCAGGATAGAGATATATAACATTGGACTGATTTAGTGGAAATGAAAGTAACTAGACATATGTTAAGCACATTAAAAGTACTGATGCATATTGTACCCCTGCTTACTGTTACTGAATAGTTTGTTTTTTCTTTTTTAGTAAGATGCCTGTGTCACTAGGAAGATCAATTTGTAGCAGACCCTCCCTCCATGCCCACACGTAGCTTCATGGGGGAGAAGGGCAGATTTTAGAAAAATAGTACAAGTCCACTCCACCGTCACGATAAGGACCCTAAAGATTAGAAGCCAGGTCCTGAGTCAGAAGGGAACTTTTGCTGGAGCTTTCAATGAGTGCAGTGCTGGGTCTGACCCCCCTTGTCTGTGCCCCAACACCAGCGACCCGCAGTCCTTCACCAGTCCCAGCCATCTTCAGAAGAAAAGGACAGGCAGCAGCCACCTTAATCCAATTTCATCTAAGTATGTAATTAGGGCTGTACATCTGGGATCACTTTTTCTCCCCTTCAAAAGTTAAAAAGCTTTATGAACTAGAGGCAGGAAGGAGGGTTTGATCCAGCTTTGGGTGTTGAAAAATTCCTCTCATCTCAACTCAGCTGTACAAGGCTCCAGAGGCTTGCATTCACCATTTGATGGCCCTGGGGGAAGCCAAAACCTTGTGCAGTTGTCCCAGGGTTGTCTCATTCAAACCATTCCGCTACTGACTGTGCACAGGATTTCTGCTTCTCTCTGGTATACTCTCCTGGCCTTCTCCTGACAGGGTGGGACACCGCAGAGGTGAGCAGCTGCTCACCTAAGCATCCCACCAAGCTCTGGGGTTCTGCCTTTCCCAGGCATTGGTGTTTGGAGACACATGCTTTACAGGACATGTTCCCTTGACATATTTTGTACAAAAAAGGGACATCTTTGCAATCAACAGGTGTCCCTGTTGGCTGTCCACATATGGCAAGATTCAAAAGAGGCTGGATATTTTCAGGGATAGCAGAATTACTCAAAATATAATACCTAATGTGAATACATTCCAGGAAGATTGTCCAGCTCCCTGCTTTAGGAGAGGGCTTGTTTGGCCTGGCATTCACAGCCAGCTTGCGATCTGAGGAAAAAACTTTCTCATTTCTACCTCATTGTTAAAGTTCATCCAGATAAGGACTTATCTGGCGCTAGTGAAGAGATTAAAATTTTGGGATGGAGGGAAGAGGCGAAGAGGAAGGACTGGGGATTGCCATGCTGTGGATGTAGTGTTGATAAAGAAATTCTCCAGGCAATGTATGTGATCCAGGAGGTTTACCACTTTCCTCCTAGCCTTTCATAAAAGTACCTTTTGCCCTTTCCAGTTGGACAACACTGAATCAACTCTTTGTGTGGCCAAGCATCAGCTGAGAGACTGGAAACTCCTCAGGCAAAACACGCGTGGGTGAGGACGTCTGACTACACAGTCAGATATGTGGAAGCAGTAGACACGAATGGTTCCCACTTATCAATATACTTTAGGGCTTAAACATACCATTTACTACCAATAAGAGAGAGCACCAAGGGAAGGCAGAGGTTATCCCGTGCCTGCCCAGAGGCTGGTCAGGGCATACCGAGGTTGTGTGTGAGAGCTGGGATGGCTGCTCCTGTGGTTGCTCCTGCAATAAGACATGGCACATTTGCCAGACTCTTGCATGGCGGATGGTGTGACTGCTGGCCCACAACCTCCACCACCATTGGCTCATCATTGGTCCACCATTGGCCCCAAATAATCTGGAAAGCTCAGAACACACTTGATTTTAAAAGGTTACCAAGAAGAAAAAGAATCTTTCTGACCTCTCCTTAGGCCTTGCTTCACTAGGTTGACTGGGCCAGTGGAGGCAAAAATACATTCCTTTAATTGCAGCTATTAAGCCAAACCCTCAGCTGGTGTGACACTGTGTTTTCAATGGAGCTGTGCTAATTTACAGTAGTCTTGTGTCTGACCTTCTTCTGGGAAGCAATTCAATGTGAAGAGAATGAGGATCATAGGGGAGTAACCTCAGCCTTTCTTTTAATATAAATCACAAAAGAGTGAAATTGGCAACTGATGCTGGTCAGAGAAAGCTGATGGAATTGCACTCTGCAAGAATATGTCCTTCCACCAAGATAAAGCCGATACTGCTGTTGTTATGTGAAGAAGAAACCTGGGGGAAGGGAAGGAATTTCAACAATGCCAGTAAAAGCACAAGCTATTTTAACATTTTGGAACAGAAAAATCCCACTTCCCTTTTTGAAACAAAGTTTTGCTGAGTTTTTTTTTCTAATTCATGCTGTAGTTTATATTAGAAAACAGTTTAAAAATTAGAAATCCAAAATCAATAGTAAGTATTTCAATGAATCCCAAATATATTTTTCTGCAGAACTTTCTTTCATAGAGAGCTTAACCTGTGGAGGGTTGCTCAGATTCAGAGCAGAGCCAAATTCCCAAATTTAGAACTCTTTTATGAAACAAGCATTTCATCCCCTCCACTAATCTATTAGTCAGAAAGCTTGGATTTCTTGTAAGAAGAAGGTGAATGCTACCTGCTACTTGCTCTCTGCTTTCTAGCCTTCCCAACCTCTAAAGATATGTGCTTTAATTTTGGTTTCAGACTCGATAACCTCAGTCCCAGAGAAATTACAAAGAAACTTGTCTGAGCAACTTACACTTAAAAAATAAATAAATTCAAATGCACTAAGCAAAGGATTACAAAATCAGATTTAGAGATAGACCCTGAAGAAACTTATTTGCAGATGGGCTTAAACTGTGGATAATAATACTGACTCACCATTATGAACTGCTTTGAGGTCTAGGGATAAAAGGGTTTATGTTAGTACTAGGTATTATTACATTTTATTGTTAATTTTAAAAGCTAGAAAATGAATAACAAGCAGCAAAAAAACCCCAGTAAAATTAAGGACTTAACCTGATAAAAGATCCCAAATGTCAACACTGTGGCATTATGACTGCCTCTCCAGCCCTTCTTACCTTGCTGGCCCTTTTTAAACCTCTTCAGCATGGTCAAAAACTGCAGGCATTTGGACTTGGAAAATTCATAGGGATTTTCATAACCTATTTCCTCTGCTGTAGGTGTTGTCACGTATGACTTTCTTGCTTGTCATGCTGTCAGAGAGAGCCCCTACACACACTCTCACACACACGCTTCTCCTCCCATACACACGCTTTCCTTAACAGGTAGCACATAAAGCACAAAAGAGGGAGAAAAAAGAAAGTATTGGGAAATCAACATCTGGTTCGAATAATTCCTCCTATTTAAATTTTTACTTAGAGAACTCCCATTGGTACCGAATAATTGAACTCAGTTATTCACAGCTAAAAATCTTGGTAGCACCATTCCTTTCTGGTTTCATGTGGTGGATCGTCACACCTAGGCTCCTAAAGCCTCACAGAGGATTTATGTT
>VZTV01113437.1:0-25618 GCA_013400875.1 Anhinga rufa | reverse complement strand
AAAAAAAAAGGTGCCATTCTGTAGGTAGTGCTTATCGGCTTTTCTTCTACTGAAGCTCCAGTTTTACCTTTCTTATGCGTATATGACAGAAGAACAGAGACTTGATTTTTGACACCCAAACTACTAAATAGTTTTTTTCTACAGCAGAGGAATCTTTGTTTATTTTAAATATAGATTACAGCGTTGTAGTAAAACAGAACAGGAATAGAGTTGAAGTATTGAACTGTTGATTTTAGTCTGCAGTGGCTTCCAGTAGGAAATGCAGATAAGCGGTTAAATGTATTATAGCTAAATAAAGTAATATTAAGGAGGCTGCTCCTCAGTTGTTTGGTCTTGAAAGTACTGAGCATATACAAAATAAGCTATTGGTCTGTGTTAGAGAATTGCAGTGTTCAGAAAAAGCAAGAGCTGTTGTCTGTGTTTTTGTACTTATCTACACTACAAAACAAAGTCTTAATTTCTTTTCCTATTAGATTATCTACATGAACTACTCCTGGGATATTCAGAAGATTTTCTTTTATTTGGAGACTGTGTTTCAGTTATGACAGTATGCCTTCAAAATGCCTTCAGTTAACATGAGTCCCTTGCTAGGGCTACCCCAGACAGTATTCTAAAATACATTAGGACTTGTTGTGAAGATACTTCTTCCATTTCCTTAGCAATTCTTGGAGCAAAACTGCTCATAGATAAATCTGCCAAGACTCTGAATGACCAGCACCTCCAATATCAAGACATCTACATAGTGTACTGGGTTTTTATTCTCCCTGTCATTTTGATGGGCAGATTAGTGAAACTACCCAAGGTGAAATTACAGTCAAGTATGGCATAAGAGTATTGTAGCACTGGAATTTCATTTAAAGAGAAAAACTTGAAAAAATTCTTTTGAATGCTTTTCAGATTTGCTTTAGCTGTATGCGTTGAATGTTTAGGGTATTAATGGCACATAATTTTAAAGTTACGTAGAGCAGCCAAAGCAGAAAATGGAGAAATACTTTTCTTAGTCCTTTAAAAAGTTAATCTTTACAGTCAAGACTTGCTAAATCTTGATTTAGGCAAGATGTCTTAGGATTTGTTTGTAATCAAAATAAAAAAAAGATTGGTAAAGCCTAATGTGAGATATATATATTTTAAAAAGTGCTCTGCAAGTTATGAAACTTAGTGAAATCTACTGTCATTTGGGTTTGAGTCCCATAACCCCCATACTTTTCTTGCTTTCCTTTCCATTCATTGTCTCTTGCTGCTATTGCCATAAGCCCACCTTCTTACTATGTCATCTGTCACCTTGCGTCACCATCAGTTCCTCCAGTTCCTGTCTACAGACTCCGTCCCTCCCAAATATCATCTAGGTGAGATGTATCCAGTTTGTGTGGGTTTCCACTATTAAGATCCTGTAAGATACCACTGACCCTCAAGCATGTCTTCATAATAAATTTAGTATTTTTAGAGTTTCCTTTTAAATGTGGCACATTTAACTAAAATGTAGCAATTAATGAGCAAGCAAAAAACCTGTGGATCATTCAGCCTTGTTTCTGGTAATGTGCTAGTTGTGTTCATTATCCATATCTAGCAACAGGTGCACTCAAAGACTAAATATTGAAGACAATGACTGTTTTCTTCACAAAATGGCTTAGTACTGTTCGCCTGGTAAGCATAACTGTCGGCCTGTTTTCACAGAATATGAATACGAGGTGCAGAGTTATGGTCTAGTTATTTCACAAGAGATGATTTAATGGATAATGACAGTTGTAATAGGAGAGGAGGAGGAGAAAGACTGAAATAAAACATATGATAGTATATGATTTTAAAAACTGTGCATCCATTTAAAGCTGAAGTTATGTCAAGGTAATATTGAAACACCTAATCCTTAACTTGAGATGGATATAGTAATATACTCTTCTCACTGCTGTCACACATCTATATTTTAATGCCTACGCTGTCTAAGATTGTGTATGACTGCTCTCAGGAGATATACCTGATGATTGCATTTGCTGCAGATGCCATATGGAAGGAAGCAACGCTACTGCTTACGTGCTTTATGCTTTTCTCAATAAAGAATACTGCAAAGAGCTAAGTATTTTTTCTTGCTTATTTACATATAAATGCAATTTTTTCTGTGTATCTTTTCAGCTCATGGAAAAAACTGACAGAGAGTACTACACTCTGGACGACATGTTTGTTTCCAAAGCAGCCAAAAGAGCGCGCAGTGGGGAAGAGGAAGAAATACAAAGAAGAAAAGCAATACATGAGCACCAGCAGCTTGCTGCACGCATGGAAAAGTGCCCATACTGCTTTGATAGCAGTGAACTTTCTAAACATCTTATTATTGCAATTGGCACCAAGGTAAGAAAATAGCAATTTAACACAAATGTAAAAATAAAAAAGAAAGAAAGGAAGGCAGTGTTAATGTTAGAGTGCCTAAGATTAAGAATGAAATTGCTTCTATGAAATGATTTATTGTTCTGCATCTTATTTTCCTTGTCCTTCCAACTGATTTCACAAATTCCTCAAGGGTGATGGAGAAAAAGATATAAATATGTCATGAATTATAAAGCCAATCTTTTGATATCAGAACTTCAGATTTGTGGATTTGTGGAAGACAGGAGCAATAATGAAAGATCTGAGTGCAGAGATTAGACTATAGATGGATTTGTGGAAGACTAAATCACACTGCAGTGGAGGAAATTTGAACTGGTGAAGAATTGTATCTTAATGATATCAAAGAAAATTAAGTGGAGAAATAAATTTTTAAGCCTAAAATCCTTTGAAATAGAAGTTTATGGAGAACCTTCTTGTTTCTGTTAATGCTTTTAAAAAGTTGCATAAATATTTGGATTTATAACATATGACATGCTTCAGTATAAGCTTTTTTGTAATTTTTTTCTCCAAATTTTTCATTTATTATTGATGTGTTTCATTGGATTTGAAACTTTTTATAGGCCAAAGAATTAAATGCATAGATATGTATTATGGTACATTGCACTTAGTTTTGATATAGATAGATAATATATATATATAAACCAGATATGTATCTGTATATATATGTGTTTATCTAGTGTATATATATATGAGATATATCTATATCTGTATGCATTTCTATATATATTATCTTTTATTAAAAATGCATACAGATACATATATATAGTATTGTTATGGACTAAGCAGTGTGATTTCATAATAGTTAGGATATGGCTTGGTCTGTAAGGCTGATATTACTGCCTTGTTGATGGAGCTACTGTCTGGATAGTACTAGTTCATTGGAGCTACTAATGGATAATGGGACCTTTTTAAAAACACTAAGGTTACTAATACCTTGCTGTAATTAGTATGTAATGGCTTCTGTTGATTTGAATTTTAGCAAATGGTGTGTTTCTTAGCCTTAGCAATGGGAAGGTTTTTAATGCTAGAAAAATAGGCACTTCAGGTTTTGTTCACTTTTTGTAGGTATACTTGTCTCTACCAAGGAACCAGTCCCTTACCGAAGGTCACTGCCTGGTAGCCCCTCTACAGCACCATACTGCAGCCACTCTTTTGGATGAAGACATCTGGGAAGAAATCCAGGTCAGCTGAGAAACTGTCTCACATTCTAACATTTTTGTAAAATAATGTTGTTTTGAATAATAATATACTTGTCATAAGCAGCTCTTTTCTGATTCCACTAAGGGGCAGAACATTGTCACATTATGAATGAAAATAAGTGGTCAAAAATTGAAAAGGGGAGATGCAGGGTAAGCACTGAAGAAAAGTTCTCATTTATGAACACTAGAAAAAGTTGCCTAGAATGCTGCAGAACCTCTGTTGTTGGAGATCTTTGAAACCAGCTTAGAGGAACATCTCTTGGGGGTGATGTAGGTACAGCTGATCCCTTACAGCAAGTGGAATAACTGACTTGGCAGTTAGGATTTCCTTGGGAGTGCCAAGGGAAAGAAAAGGATTGTCAGGACAGAAAGATCACTTATAATGGAACATAAGCTGAAGATATGCTGTTTACATCTCCTCAGGTTTTTTAAGCTAATCTGGGGTTTGGGTCGATGCCAACTGAGAGAGAACTATCTCATTCTTCTTCAGATCAGTGAGGTCCCTGTTAGAATCCAATTTCCTACTTTTTTTTTAAAAGAATTATTAGAATAAAACGCCAAGCATGATGGGTCATGCTTTCCAGCTCTCTTATGAAGACATTTTGAAGGTTTTGAGTTCTGCTTTCTTCGGAAAAGGAAAATCAAGGGAGGAATGTAACAAGGTTCTGCTTAAGAGATTGACAGTGATCAGTCTTCCCTGCCCTCCCCCGCCATCAGGATTATTACAAGAGTAAAACAGCTTGCAACCTCTTATATAAAAGTATTGGATATTTTGGATACTATCTGAGACTAGAGAAAGGCTTTGTTGCTTGCAGTTGTTTAGATTTAAAAGCAGGTTAATTCATGAGTTTGAAATGGCTTAAGTAACGTTGATCTTGCCTCAAGCCTGGCAGATGGATTCTCTGAATTTCCAAATTTGCTCCCCACATTGATTCTCATGGCTGATGTAATTTTTATACAGTGTTTCCAAGTAAATTATGCTCCTCCCAAGCAGGAAAGGAAAGGAGTTCTTTTGTATATGACAGAAATGCCTAAGAAAGTTGAATAAGAAGCAAATAAGTGCAACAAGTAGGGATCAGGAGGAACAACAGAGCATGGGAAAAAGTGATAAATATGTTATTCTATATATTTTCTATTTATGCTAACATCTTTTAACTAAATAGATTATAATTTTTCTAAATTTGTATGAGAAGCAAAATAGGATAAAGAAAAGCTAAGCAAATGCAATTCCTGTATTCAACACTAGTCTTTTCCTTGCTAGGAAATGCAACTAGTTGGTAAAAGCACTTTGGGAGGTGATGGACACAGATTTTTTTATTTTTTTTTCCCCAGCTTCTATGTAATTCAGTAGAAGGAGTCTTGGAAGGCTTTAGCAGAAGTATAAGCATACATTTACTCAGTGACTAAACTAACTTTCTGATGCCAGAGACATATTTTGTATTGCTGTTGAGGGGAAAAATATTATCACACTTTAAATATTCATAAAATGTTGTATTGAGCACGTGTTTTAGCTAATGTTTTCTGGGATATTTCTTTTTAAGATATGCTCAAGAAGGGTTCTTTTATACTGTATGCCTGCAGGCACTTGAATTTAACATATTGTGTGTTTTAGAGTGATGTGCTCACTTGCCAAAATAAATATGCACGTAACTTTTTTAATATGAAAAGATACAAATTTTTACATGTTCTGTATTGCCTGAACTGTTACATGAATCAATGCCGTGTGCATCCAAGCACAAGCCAAGTCCTCTTATTTGCTCTTATGAATGGTTTTGCCCTTTCCAGTGCTAATTATCCTTGATATTTTGGCCTGCTCAGAATTTGGAGGAAAAGTGCAATGTATTTAAATCAAGAAATTGCAGTCTGGGAAACGTTTGCTAACATCTGCAGATATTCTAGGCTTTTCAGTGGATTTGTATTTCAGTTGCTATTGCAGAGTAGCAACTGTAAGTAATAGTCCTTCCCAACCTTTGGTTTAATATTTCTTTTATCTCACCACAGTTGCTTGCTTTGGTGTATTTCAGAAGTAGAGGTCTGGGGCCGGGGTGAGGGGGAGGAAGCAACAAGCTATTAATTCAGACTCATCTGTCACTCTCCACAGTAAAGTCCTGTATCAGTCATGGTACAGTGATCTATTCAGTGGGCAATATCTTCTAGCTGTGTTTCATCGGGTGCGTAAGGGGCGTGGTGGTAGCATTTTCTTGTCACAGCATGGAGCAGCTTATTTGTGAGGAAAGATTCAGGGCACAAGGGCCTGCTTTGGAGAGCTTAAATACCTGGTTAAGATACATATTTGGCAACGTTTCTTAGACTTTTAGTTTGATTCATACTGTGCAAGATGACAAAGGGGTGGAGAGAAGAAAGCTCAATTTCTAGTCCTGTTGCATTGAAAACCTGGTAGTGATTTGGTTTCCATCTGTTTTACTTCAGTACTTGCTGATGTTTATGAGTATGTGTATTTGCTTATGCTTGTTTGACTCTCCGTTTACATTAAGATAGGGAATCATAAACCTTCAGTTGGGATTAGACTTTTAATTGTGTTGTTTCTACTTCTAAGCGTTGTTAATTGAAAAAAAAAATCAGTGCATAAAGGGCAACCTATGCATTATGTGAGTTGTAGAGCTATGGTCCCTGCGGTCTATAAGGCTCACAAAATTTCAGTGATTTCTTGCCTTAGACATGCTCCCTATAACATTTCCACATAAGTTTAAATCAAAGATCTTCATTTTAAAAAAGCTGTTTTGAAGATCTTGAGACACTTTTGGAAACATTCACCCTGTCACAAAGTCAGATCTTTTGTGCATTTGAAAATGAGTCCGAATGAGTCTCTGAAATTGTCCCTTGTGCTTGATAATTTAGTTCAGCATCTACTTTGTAAGCTGTAGAACAATGCTCTTGCATATCTTGAATACAAATACTGACTGCCAAGAGTCAGGGAACAGCAAGAGTGGGCTGCTTCACAGGCAAGACAAGGCAGGGGTGGGTGGAAGATGGTGGGCAAGACAGGTGGGGGAAGTCACCTCACCTACAAGGTGCAGTCCCATGGTACCCAAGCCAGGAGAAGAGAGGAGGTGCCATGATGGTAGACAGGATCAGCCACAGCCCAGTGATGGCCAGACAAGGCTGCAGTCATGAGTAAGGTTCAAGGTCAAGTCAGGGTCAAGATCAGCCAGGCACATGGCTGAGGACAGGCATCCCTGAAACTTAGCTCAGGCAGGGACCAAAAGTGAGGGCTTGAGCTTAATTGCAGCTCTGGAGTGAACGGAGGCCAGGCCCCCACTTCTCACAGCTCTTTTTCCCCCACCTCTTTCTGCTGTGTCTGATCCCAGCTTATAGCTGCACCATGTCGGAGCTGCCCATCTGCATGGGCAGCCAGAGCCCCAGCAGGTACGCGAGGCTGCAGAGCCTGTTGAGTGTGTGCAGGGCCCTGACATTGGAGCTAGCGAATTATAAATTGAAATAACTGGTAGCACTGAGGCCAGGTGTATTACAGTATTGCATTTGGTTAGCTTCCATATAGTGAAGATGGTGCTTTTAGCCATGGCTTTCTTTGGAGACAATGTTAATGTTTTCCTTAAAGGTCAAGTATGCCTAGTGGAAATGTCTTTTTTTTTTTTTTGGTTAAATGTGTAACTGGAATGAATAGTAGAAGGATAATGGTATCTGGAGTCAATACAAGCCAAGACATTAACTTAGAAATTGTAAACTTGGGACCTACTATTAAAGCCATATTGTTTTATGGAGCATCACAGTTATGAAGTTCAACATAGTTTTAATTTCAATTGTAAAAATATGTGGTATTTATTAAAACTGAGTTTGTAGTGTTAATTATAATGTGTATTTCACAATAGATTTCTAGACTTCCTATCTTTGTATCTTAGGAAATACAGTTCATGTTAATTGTTGAATAATATGGGATTTCCGTAGTATGATTGTTGCTGTTCTCCATTTTATTATTAGTTTATTATGAATATAATATATGTTAGTGAAATAATGTAATATATATCTTAAAGCTTTGAAAAGCTAATACAAATTACACTTTTTCCCCCCCCCTTTAAACAGATGTTCAGAAACGTGTTGGTGAAAATGTTTGAAGCTAAAGACTTGGACTGTGTGTTTCTAGAAACAAACATGGGTATGAAGAAACGGTATCACATGGTATATGAATGCATTCCTCTTCCAAAAGAAGTAGGCGATGTGGCTCCAATCTACTTTA
Source organism: Anhinga rufa (assembly GCA_013400875.1). Classification (NCBI taxonomy): domain Eukaryota; kingdom Metazoa; phylum Chordata; class Aves; order Suliformes; family Anhingidae; genus Anhinga; species Anhinga rufa. The sequence goes on along the minus strand of VZTV01113437.1, from coordinate 17,827 downwards.
AGGTACACAAAAAGTTTTTTCTTAGGTAATTTGAATGTATTTATCATAATTCATCTATTTCTGGAAAACTTTTTTGATATTCAAGTACTATTTTTGAAAAGGTGGATTCTTTGATCCTACTTCATGACCCATTCTTTGATCCTATTCCTTGATCTTAAAAAAAGCCCTGTGAGGTAATTCTGTTTTTTAAGTAGTCAGTGGAAGGGCTGTATGTCTCTGTGCATTTGCCTCAGGTCTGACTGCACCAACAAATACTGGAAGAAGGGGAGAGAACTGTAGTTTCTGGAAGTGCTATAAGGATTGCAATAGTTCTCACTTAAGTCCTGTAGTATAAACTTAAAACCCCATACATATGCCTTGGCAAGTATAAAATGAGAAAATAATGTCAACTGTTTTAAGACATACCAATATATAATGTTTCATCCCCATTTTATTTCAGTAGACCCAAATTTTACATGTGTCTTAGGTCTCTGACACACATTAGACAGCATAATAAATATTTCTTCTATAGCTCTTCTGGTCTCTTTCCACTGACCCTGTAAGGAAAGGCTCATTGAATCTTCTGCCTGGAACTGAGGCCTTTCAGCTTTCAGCAACTGGATCATGATTTGCCTTTTATAAGTAAATGATTTTATTTGTTCTTTGAAATATTGTTTTTGTTTTCTGGAAGAAAATAATATGATTGTTTTTTGATGGAGCAGTCAGTATGATGAACAGGAGTGCAGTAACTTCTACCACATTTGAAACTCTCCACCTGGTTGATTTCATTGCTATGCTTCAAGTGCTGATAAAACTTGTGTTTTGTCTGAATGCTAAAGGAAAGACAAAGTACAAGATTTAATGCAATGTCATGTGCATAAAACTTCCTTTTAGAAGTTTCCACCATTAAAACACACAGCAAATGAAATTTAAAAGGTACCTACACTATACTACACTGTACCCACTTCCACACTATGGAGGATACAGAGACAGCTTTAAAGGTTTTTAAGCGCAATTAGCCTTCTATGCTGGATTTTCCTCTTAGTGTTTAAAAAAGAAAAAAGGCTAATATACTGTAATGAATTCATAAGAGGTTTTGTATGAGCTTAGTAAAAAGAGAATGTGACCTTTTAGTTGAGACTTGTTAGAGCTAATTTGTGTCAGGCAAAAGTTAAATTTAAAAAAAAAAAGAGGAATAGAATTAAGTGACTTTGAGGATATTATACAATGCCTTTATAAAGTATGTAAGTTCTGGAAATCAGAAAGGTTGCCAAAGATTAAGTTACTTTGTTAAGAAATAATTGATACTTGCAGTGCAATGTACTTCACTACATGGAAAAGTTAGTTCTTTGCTTGCTGCGTGAAGGACTGTTCTCATATTTAGATGAAATGATTTTACAGAAAGCTATAATGGAGTCTGATGAAGAGTGGTCCGTGAACAAGAAGTTAATTGATCTTTCTTCAAAAGATATTCGGAAATCTGTAAGTAATGAAATGAACTGAACACTGACTTTCTCAGCAAATTCTTCTCATCTTTTTTCGTTATTAACTGTTTCAAAGAGAGAAGAAAGGAACGCAATTAGATTAGTGGATCAGGAGATGGCATAGGCATGATGAGAATTAAGAGACTGACTGAACTCCTAACTGACATTAGGGAAAAGATTCCCATTTATTTCAACAATAGGTGGACTGAGCTGCAAGCATTGGTTGAGAACAAAGCTGGCACTTTGAGGAGGACATGTACCAGCATAATTTTCTTGATTAACTTTAAGAATTAAGGTAGGTAGATCAAAGATTTGCAAATTACTTTCCTGGAAAAAATATGATGTGTGTTTTTCACTGACCTAGAACAGCCTTTTGTGTTGCTATGTTTATGAAGCGAAAATATAAATAGCATTATAAGCCTTTTATTTTTTTTTAAAACAAGGGAATAATACTCTGTCTGTCTCCTGGATACTAAACTGAAACAACTTTGTATATACAAATCTTAAAGGAATAATACTGAAACTCTTAGGTTCAAAGATTCTTCCATCTTTTTAATATTAAAGTAAAAGATGTGTGGTATATAGACCTTACCACAAGTAGTTTACTACTATGTAATAATAATACTTAATTTCTGAAAGTGTCTTTTAGTAAATATAAGACCTTTGCACTAAAAAAAGCCTAGTTTTGGAGAAAGAGGAGATGGGTTTTAATAATTAGACATGAAGCCTGATATGATAAACAGAAATTAAAGGTAGAAGAGTAAGGGACTGGGTGGCTGTATAGTAGGAGAGGTTTTGTATATTGTGATGACTCTCGAATTAAAACAACAGTGGTAACAAATGTAGTAAAAAGACACATTCTGCCACATAAGCTGAAATGTCATATAAATATAATGGGAGTCAGTTATGGGTCACCTTATTCAAAGTGGTGAGGCTTCACCTGGAAAATTTGGGTCTGGTTTTGGACACAGTATTTCAAGACAGGGAAGAGGAGAGCATAGGTTAGAAAACTTAACTAAAGAAACTGGTTTAGGGGTTGTGCAGTCTAGGAAGGAAGAGACTGAAATGGGATGTGATAGTAGTTTTCTGTATATAAGAGACTCTTTTAAAGAAGATAGTTCTTAGTTGTTTGCTAGCACTGCTGGGTGCAGACAAGAAGGAATTCAATTGATTTGTAGCAAGGACTTAGGGAAGACTTTAAACTTAAGGTGGATGTAAACAGACAACAAAATAGGTATGTTTTGGTTATCTTCTGTTCATTGGTGTTTCAGAACAGGGAAAGTCATCTGTCACAAATAAATGAAGTATAATAATCTCGACACATGGTAGGGCATCAGGACATGTGCTTTCTTTAAGAATCTTTTAGCCATACATTTTCGTGACTGTATTATATACCCACTTGAAGGTAGGACAGTTTTCAGATTAAGTCATCCTAAGTTAGTAAACTGCATCTGAGTGTAAATTTTTACACAGTTGTGTGATTTTAACATTACTTCAGGGTAAAAGAAATGCCTGTAGCCTTCACAAAGATAGGAGAATATAGTTTAGAGACCAAGCTGAGGTTTAGGAAGTTGGAGAGTTGTATTAGGAGATGGAGGTGCCTGGAAGGAGGGTCAGACATGGCTGAGACATCATCTAATGGGCGGATTGTGTGCAGAAACTGGGACTATGGTGTCCAGAGGCAGAGCCTAAGCATCCAGCCTTTGCACAGCATCAAGGCCTTCTCTGCTTCTCCCTCTGCTCTCCTCGGCGAGGGAGCTTGGGGGTGCGCGATGTGCTGGGAGTGGACACAGCCAAGAGAGCTAACCCGGCAGCAAGCACTGTTCAGCAACAGCCAAAATACTGGCATGTTAGTAACACGGGTTTAGTCTCCACTCCAAAACTCAGCACCATGTGGGCTGCTGTGATGAAAATGAGCTCCATCCCAGCCAGACCAGATACATTACTAGACACAAATAAGATAAAGCTGACCTTTTCCTGAAGGTGTCACCAACGACCCATTTTTTCCTTATTTAATGATTTATTTTTTTTTTAGTTCATTTAAAATGTTTTATGTTTCTTGCTATGCTACGTTGCCCCTCTGTATTAAATCTTAATTATTTTTAGAGTGAATTTCCAAGAAATGTATGGAACGTGCCATTTGAAAATTGTGCAGTTATTTGGACTGTAGCAGAGGAAATGCTTATGAATTTGAGGCTTTGTAAATCTTATCTGTACAGGAACATCCTCAACAATTAAAAGAGTGGAAAATAACTTGTTGCAGTGAAACAGCGGAAATTACTTGCAATACTGTAGCAATAAATGAATCCACTTCTCCCTCTATCAAACCGGAGGGTCTTACTTTGTGGCAGGATAACCAGCGTCTCCTCTGTAGGCTGACTGAATTATTAAATTATCTGATTCGGCAAGCTAATGATAACTTCCAGTCAGGTAGTGGGGTTTCCTGGGAGTGTACTCTCCATAGAGGTGTTTCCCCTCCCCGCTGAGTGTCAGTGTTTCCTCTGTAAATACTTCCTGTTATCACACAACACCTCATTGTGAATAAATGCAGCTTGCTGGTGGTTGTCTTAAAATTACTACTCAACACATGTAATTCAGAGGCGTGTAAGGAAGGCATTTGCTCAGTGTGCATGCTGCTGCCTGGTCCCTCCCCATCTCTTACCTGGTGCTGCAGTGGTGTCCTCTGGAGGTTCTGCCACCCAGCAATCATCTTTTTGGTTTTCAGTGTCTTTTTATCTAGTTGTTGTGTGCTGTTCTTTCCCCTTGCCTGTGTTTTACTGTTTCTCTGTCACAATTTTATACTACACATAATTGGTTTTAGAGGTGGTTTAAAATAAGGTGTGATACTATCAACTGTAAAACCACTTTCAAAATCATTAAGTTGTGGCGAGGTTAACTAAATGCCTACAGTCTGTTAAACAGCTAAAAATGTGGGTTTGTGTTTATAGGTTCCTAAAGGATTACCATACTTTTCTGTGGACTTTGGCCTTCAAGGAGGATTTGCTCATGTCATTGAAGATCAACACAAATTCCCTCATTACTTTGGAAAGGTATTGTTGTGTAAAAGATCAATTTACCAATTATACTCTTTTGTAAAATTTAAGTAATTAAAACAGATGCTGCCATAACAGTCACTTTGATGGACAGTATTGCAATTTATTAGCAGGCTTTTCTTGGTGAGTCATTATAACTTAGCTTGTTGAGTAAAGGAATAATTGATTTCTTCACTGGCTGATACTTAGAATGTGATTCTAGATCCATGTTTCTTTCAAATTAATAGGAACTCTAGATATTTGACATATAGTCTAATAGATGGAAAATACTTGCATCTAATTAAGAAGAAGAAGAAGAAGAAGAAAAAAGCTTTCTCATGACCATAGTGTTCTCATATAGGTGCACTGGCTTCTGCTTATATAAATCAGGATGCATACACATACAAACTCGGACAACTCCTAGTGTAATACATGTGTGGTTAAATTACTCCATGTAGTATAGAGAGTACAGTATATACAGGAAGAGCTGCAATGAAATCTTCCTTTCTTTATTATGTTACGGCAATCATTGAAAGAGTCAATACTTATATTGGGGCAATATATAACTTATTTCAAGAAGAGTTAAGAGCAAAGTGGGCAGCTTTCTTTTTTTCTGAACTTTTCTCTTTTTATTCACAAATGTATTAACAGTCTTGCAATGCTAGAATATTTATGCAGTGCATTGCTATGCTGTACTTAAAAGAATTTTGCTGAGGCAGCCATCTGACAACTACAATTATGATTTTTGAATTGGTGTATTTTTCAGAATTTCCAGTTTTAATAACGAACGCTTAAAGAAAACAGGGACAAATGATGTCATCATTTGAAAATACATATTTCTATATTTTATGGTAAAATACTGTTAAGTAATATGGTAATTTTGCATTTATCATTATCTACCTTTGTTCTACTTGCAAAGGAAGTAATCGGTGGCATGCTGGACTTGGAACCACGGCTGTGGAGAAAAGGAATCAGACAGAATTTCGAGGATCAGAGGAAGAAGGTGTTGCAGTTTGCACAGTGGTGGAAACCATATGACTTTACCAAAAAGAAAGAATGAGTACATCCCTGCAGTCAAGAACTATACAAGCCATAAACTATATTAAAATATATTTCATATGTTAAGAATAACACCAGTGTGTTATGTATTATATATTTTAAAACCAAGGGTATTGTTTAATTGCTTATTACCTGTTTCTGGTTTAGACACTGTGGATCACATGAACCTGCAAGCTTGACAAACCACAAGTGTACAGTGGTTTTAGTTTTTAATTTTTTAGCTGAGCCAAATGAATAATACCCATGTGGCTATTGGAATTCCTCAAAATATAGCTTCTGCTTTTGGCGTTTTTATAATCTTTGAGGCCACTTGATTTTTTTATATTGAATTTAGCATAGAGCCAGTGTTTAATTATCACAGTGACTTTTTGTAGAAAATGATGTAAATTTTAAGAACATTTTGATTAATACAAATACACTGTTGCAGAAGGAAACTGTACAGAAAGTTATTTTCTGATTTTGAATCTTGTGTTCTTTAAGTTGAGGTCATTGCAGCAATACAACTGTTCAAGTATGAATGTGATTTGTTGCCCCCCTGAAGAAGAATTGATGCCATTTTCTGTACTTTCTTTCGATATGAAGTAGTACTTTCAAGCTAACCTGTTGCACAAAGGATAATGAGACAGTCCATAGCTGGTGGCAAATGATAGCTTTAATGGTAACAGTTACTGATGATGACAATTAAAAACAACAAAAAAAGAAAGTGAACCTTAAGGAAAACACTTCAATGGCCAGAAAAGAAGAAAATCATCTCAGGGATATCCCCAGCTGACTCTTCTCCCCTGGGCATCCTCTCTAGTGCGGCAGGCAGTCTGCCATAGTACTTTTCTGATAATAACAATATAGTTTTAATTGAGAAACTCCCTGCTGGTTGCTCCTGCTTGTGATGCTGTTAGCGCTGATTGGAGCACGCTCTGATCGGAGGCAAGAGTTGCACATTAATTGATTATTAAGCTTTGTACATCGATGTCACTTGTAAGTACCTGTCCGCTATTTAAAGGACTACTGTCTAGTGTGTTATTCACAAGGTTTTGTTTATTCTCTTGTGTAAAAGTTAAAAATGGGGGTAGGAAAGGATGGAGGGGGAGGGAGATTCTAGCATCAATGTCAATCACTTTCTGTGGGAAACCTGACATAGCAGGCTCGGGCTTTGAAGGTGCAGAGCTGGGAGAACAGGACAGGGGCAGAAGTACAAGGATGAAAACATTGCCACAGCATCCTCCCAGTGGATAAGGGAAAGGGTGCAAACTGGCAAACAAAAGACTGCAGTGCCACAGGGAAAGGCTCTCAGTGGCACGTGGAAGGCCCGTAGCATAGTAGAAGTTAAGGCAATATTACAAGGTTGAATAAGTGTTCATTTCTAGTCCCTTCGTGGTCTTTTGCCACTTCCCTGAAGAGCTACTACTTTTTTCATCATCCGTCCCATCCCTGTCCCCGTCCCCCCCATCCCATTTTGGCAAATAAGCCTGGCAGAGGTAGAAATCGACTGTGAATTATTTTCTGTAGGATCTTTGTAAATTTATGTCAGTGCAAGAAAATAACTTAAAAATAAGGTATCATGATAATTTTAGTGATTTAATGTCTGATTTTTACTATTTTTCACCAGCAAGTTATGGATAAAAGGGCCAGTTTTTCTATTCTTCAGTAAGTTTTTATTTTACTTAGGCTACTGGGGAGATTACAGAGCAAATAGGACAGGAAATAGTAGCTGCTAGTAGTTGTTTAGAATGTGGTAATGCTGCAGCAGGTTTAGGTAAAGTACAGTCTTTGGTGGTGTAAAGCATGACTAAAAATGGTTTGAAAGTGTATGTTGCCTCCTGTCTTATCTGCCCACCCCTCCCCGAGGATAGTCATGAAGCAACAGAGGTGACTTGTCTTTTAAGACTGTGGATGAGTCTTTACCCAATGCTGTGCTGGAGATGCAGTTTTTCTAAATGATATCACTTCTGCTTAAAATTTGTGTTCCTCAAGGGAAGCGCTGTGTTTCACAAAGGATATCTAACTTGTACGTAGAAAATTCTTCCTCTCTGACTCATGGTCTGTGCACATTTTATTATTCTGGTTTCAGCAAAACTACTGATATTCTTTGGACCAGAAAGGACTCTGAAATATGGAGTAAGGGTAACAATCTCAAGCTAGTGATACAGGAAAATGTGTCTTACCCTATTAGAAGTTCTCAGAATGGGAGACTGTGCTTACCACATACACTGAGAATAGTATCTTATGTCTATCTGGTCACAGACCAGACATGCATATCTGCAGGTCAAACTGTTCATAAGTATCTCTAAATATTCATGAGGCTATGAGAGTGAACACAGCTTGTTAGGGCATTTATGCCCTAACATGGTGTGCTTAGACTTCAGTCCTTACTCTTATAAATATTAAAATATTTTAAACAGACCTCCTTCATCCAAAGAATACCCAATACCTAAATTCTTTTGGCACTAAGAAGTGGAAAATGTAAATTCAGGTGTAAATTTAAATTCAAATGTAAATTTAGGGAAAACAGGGATTGGAAGCTGGATTTCTTACATTGCTATAAATGTGCTCCTGTGTGCTCTTTGGTGTAACCAGGGAGGAAAAGGGACTTCTCTCTTCTAGTGAATCTATGTGTATGATTTAACAGGTGTTAGAACATAGTCATGTCCTGCCCTGTCAGACAGGAAGATTCTTATGTGTAATATGTGCCGCTACTCTTCTGTTCAGTGCCTGGCATAAAATGCAGTGTTCCCCTGCTATCAGGTCAGCTTTTTCCAATTTGGAGTACTCCCCTCCTTTGTGTTTCCTTGCTATGGTGAAGGAATTGTCCTCTACCTGCACTCCAGGTCTTTCAGAGGTTTCAAGGAAGGCATGCTGCACCAGGACAGCACCATTGCTGTGGCTCAATCAAGCCCTGGGTCAGGTCTGAGCAGGAACTCAGACTTCAGAGCTTTTTACTCAATTATGTTTGCCACTAAGTCCTCTAGAGAGAACCAGGATGGATGCTATAGTCAAGCAGATCATCTGCCTTGGGTCTTGATACCTTGAAGATTCCCAGCCTGGGTCTGTCTTGGGGAAAATGAGCAAAACAGGATCCTGTAAGATGTTCAATTTCTTCTTTGCTTTTTCTCAGGCTGTACTGTTCAACCTGATATTCCCCAGGCTCATGCAGTTGCAGTAGAAACCTGCCTGATGCATGAGGCAGTTGTCTTCATATTAAGGACCCATGTTTTGAGGTTGTTATTTTTGCTGAAGTTGAAGGAAAGCACCATGAATTTGGACCACACCATTAGCTACAAAATAAAGTGCAAAAGCTGACACGGTATCATTATCCTTATCCATAACCAGCAGTTGGTTGATGTCAAGGTGATTGCCTGAAGTTATTGTTGAAGTAACTGAGGTAATCTAAAATGAGGTTGATGTAAGCTGAGGTAAGCTCATCTAAAATGGAAAGCAAGGCTTTCTGCTAGGTACTGGTGTTCTTCCAGATGGGTAGTTCTTATATATGTCCATATTCCACTTTCTTTTCCCTTCTCCTTTTGTGTTTTATTTTTGAGTAAGACAATAAGGTACTGCTTTTAGTGTAGTTTTGGTGTAAAAGTGGTGGATTGTTGCTTTGTACTTGCTAAAATACCTCAAAGAGAACAGTGTGGATTTTTGTTGCTTTGCTGGAATATCAATTTAGCAACATTAGGTCTGTTTGGGCTGATTTTTTTTCCCAGTTTGTTCATGAATCCCAAGAATGAGCTATTCCCAGAGTCCTAATCAAATGGGATTTAGTGGGATTTTACATACTGAGTTCAACCACCATGTTTTAAATTTCATACAAGTTCTGGCCAGAAAATAACATGGTAAAAAAAATAGTAACTCTCATGGCAAGAGATCACAAATCTCTTGCAATCTGTGAAAGAAGCAGCATTTTGATGGGTCCCTTAAGGGTTCTGTCTTTGGTCGAAATTTCTTCAGCATTTTCTGTCTTCTGCATCTGTAACTATTGTTAAAGCATGTTTTCTCTTTCTAATTCCAGCTGGACTGCGGGATGAAAATAAGTGGCGACACAGGCTGCTATACTCTTTAAGTGTAGCTGTTTTGGAAAGAAGCTTTGGGAACAGGCTCTTATTTAGAGTTAACATGGGCAAATTCAATCAGAAGTGGTGACCATGTGCTCTTTCAGTCCCTTTCTCTTCTTTCCTGGCTGCTATTGCAGGAATTAGGTTTTCATTATCTTATCCAAGCTGCTTTTTCATTAGGTAGATCGCCTTGGCAATACTTGCTAGGCTGGTTCAGCTGGTCAGCCACTAGGATTGCCCAGTCTGTACTAAAATATTGGGTGTTTGCCCAAATCACCTTTTCCCATGGTTGCCAGTGAGGGTTTGCTACTGTAAAGAGGCACAAAGCTGTCACGCCTACTGTTTGTTAGAGTAGTACCCAAACTCTGGTTCTCCTTGTGATTGTGTGTATTAGGATATATATTGATTAAATTTGGAGAACTGCTGAGACTTAGTATCATTTCACTAGAACTAGACTGGGCTTTACACCGTTAATGGTGTCAGAATATGTTCCTTATCATGAGGAGGAGGTAGTTTTAAGTACATGAAAGGAATTAGAACTTTACTTGTTTATGTACTTAATCTGCTAACACTGGATTTATGAAGTGTTTTAAGTAAACCTTAAGCCTTTTGTAAGCAGTTTGTGGCATCCATAAAATCAGAGGAGGAGGACAGGAGCTAAAGTTATCTAGTTGATCCCAGGACAAGATCAGCTACATTTGTGGCAGTCCTAGATCAGTTTTCTCTATGAAGATCTCTGAGGAGGGAAAATCCGCAGCCTTCCTGGATAACCTATTCCAGTATTTACTCTTTTAATCGTTAAACATTTGTCTTCCTACTCTTTAATCTGACTTGTCCATGATTCAAGTCCAGTATTTATTGTCTTGTTGGTTATGAATGTGTGAAGCATTATTTCATTCTTTGGAGCTTCCTTTTACATGTTCGAAGACTGCAATTAAGTTGTCTTTCCAAATTCTAGTCTTCAGGTTAAGCAGTGCATATTCTTTCAATGTTTTCTTGTAGGTTGTTTTTCTACTATTGTTATCATTCTTTTGTGCTCTGGAGTCTCTATGGTTCATAAAGATGTGATGTGATGGAAGTCTCAAGAGTGGATATGGTATCTCAGTGAGGTGTTACCAGTGTGCCTGATGTGAAAGGGTTACTGCCATTCTGGGGGAAATATCCTCCTATTCATTCCCTGCCCCCCCACCCCCAATGCAATGTTTGCCTTTTTCACAAGAGTGTGACACAATGAAGCCCGTGACTCCCTGCAATCTTCAGGTCCTCTCCTGCTCCCAGGTCAACAGTTTACTGTGATAGCTGGATATTTTTTGCCCAAGTCTAGCTTCTTGCTCTTTTGTTGACTTTGTTTCTTCTTCATAGACCATTTTTTTTTCCATTTTGCTGAGATAATTTTGAATTCTGCTTCTGCTTTTAAATTATTTTTTTTACAGCCTCTTGATTCATCAACAAAATTAAGCAGCAATGCTGTATTGTGGCAACTAGAAATTGATGACACATCTGTGTGCGCCCTGCAATATTTGCGTACTAAACTGTTTCCCTGCTATCACTTCTATTGTTGCTGATGGACTCGGTGCAACTTCTGATACCGTTATTCTTGCTATGAATGTGGGTGCTGCAGGCATCACAAGTAGCAAAAGCAATAAGAAGGGTGGCTTTAGAAGAGTCAGAAACCAGTATCATCTGGGAAAGCTGAGGTGGTGTTGTGGTTTAGCTCCAGGCAGCAGCAAAGCCCCACGCAGCTGCTCACTCACTCCCTCTGGTGGGATGGGGGAGAGAATCAGAAAGGTAAAAGTGACTTGTGGGTTGAGATAAAGACAGTTTAATAAGTAAGGGAAAACAGTAATAATAATAACAGCAATAATAATATAATGAAAAGGAAAAGCAAAAACTGCACACGGAAGCAAAGCAAAACAAGGAATTCATTCACTCCTTCCCATGGGCAGGCAGGTGTTCAGCCATCTCCAGGAAAGCAGGGCTCCATCACGTGTAATGGTTACTTGGGAAGACGAACACCATCACTCCGAAAATCCCTCCCTTCCTTCTTCTTCCCCCAGCTTTATATGCTGAGCGTGACACCATATGGTGTGGGATATCCCTTTGGTCAGTTTGGGTCAGCTGCCTTGGCTGTGCCCCCTCCCGTCCCAGCTTCCTGTGTCCCTAGCAGAGCATGGGAAGCTGAAAGAGCCTTTGACTAGTATAGGCACTACTTAGGGACACGTAGCCACTACTAAACAGCAAGTGAAACATCAATGTGCCATCAGCACTATTCTCATACCAAATCCAAAACACAGCACTATACCAGCTACAGTGAAGAAAATTAACTCTATCCCACCTAAAACCAGCACAGGTGGAAATGAACTCCAGGATTATATTCTGTGTTCCCATGGGGAAAAAATGGGCTGAAAATCAGACATTCCTGTAATACCATTCCCATTCTGGTCATCTGCCTGGTTGTGTCCTTCCCAACCGCCTGCACAGGCTCAGGCTATTCACGGGCAGGGCAGAGGGAGAAACGGAGAAGGCCTTGATGCTGTGCAAACACTGCTTAGCAATAGCTGAAACATTAGTGTGTTATCAGCACTGTTTTGGTCTCAAAACTAAAATGCAGCACCATATGAGCTGCTATGCAGGAAATTAACTCCATCCCAACCAAAATGGATATACATATTTTTTGCAGGACTCTAGAAGAATGAATGTCAAGTTCTACTCAGACTTGTACATAATATGACTATCTGGTAATTGTATAGGATCAGAAGGTAAGGTGGCAAATCTCTTAATTCCTGTGCTGTTTTTCTGCTTTTAAAGACTGTCAGTACATTTCAGCAGCTTTAGGATGTGCTAGTTTCTCTATCTCAAATGTAAGCGAGTGGCCCTTTGTTGCAAAGCAACACTTGTTTCTATCTGTTGCTGTTTGTGAATATTCTTGAAATGGGAAGAAATGTTTTTTACGTGCTTCAGGTGGGATTCAGCACAATGTTAAAACACTTCTGTGTGTTCTGTGAACTGTGTGTCTGAGTTCACAAAATAGTCAGTCTTGGCCTAACCAAGAAAGTTAATGGAGCTTTAGAGAGTGATTCCTTTTACTGTAGGTGACCTGATGGGTTAATTGAATCATTCACTAGGCTCTAGTGACTGTGTTGGTTAGGGACCAATACCTACTATTAATTTTATTATGTAAAAGCAGTCTAAATTTGGCAAATATTTGACTCAGCCAAGAGAAGCGCTTGATGGAGGTGTAGCCTTCAGTGTGGCTATCCCTGTATAGTATTTGCCTTTGTTGTACACAGATGCAAGGAATCTTTCAAACGTTACAAGGTACCTCTATGTCGAATAGTGATTTTACAGCCAGAAATGGGAGGTTTCTTTTGCTTGAGTGATCAAAAGTGATCAGAGCACTGAACCTTAGTCTGTCAGCAAAGAAAACTCAGTCAAAATCAATGTATTTCAGTGAAATGGCTCGGGTTTATTGAAACAACTTAATGAATTAAACTTCATGGCTGATGTTCTCAGCAATTCTCTCTTGTTGCTTATTATGTGTTGAAAATTAATGTGGTATTCCCATATTTAATATTTTTAGCCAATTGCATTTAGAGTGAGTGGAAAGCAACTGCCCAGGTAAAGCACATCTGGAAAGCTTGAGGTTGGGTCCTGGTTTGGCCCATACTGGTCTTGGAGCAAATTACCTACTTTCTTTGCCACTTGCTATTGGCAGAAAGCAAGAGGACCAGCACCCAGCAGAACTTTTGAGAGGCTTGGTTGAAAGTATGTGCCTTGAGTGCTTGCTGTAATTTCCAAACAGGTTGGTTGAATTTAAAAATATCTACTGCTGGCTGTTCCTGAGAACTCTGAGGAAAATGTTATCTGTAATTACAACACAGATTCAGGATTTTAAAAGCCCTAAACAACTTAATATGCTTTTGAAGGCAGAGGGTGGACAGAGAATTTGGCTATTATCTCTTTTTACAAAGAGTACACGCTTCTCAAGAGATTTCTGTGAACCAGCCCTCGACTTTTCCAGATGTGTAGTCTTCTGTGGGAAGCTTTTGGGTTATTTTCTCTGTAGAGCAAAAAAATTTGGCTAGTATCAGAACAGAAACAGAAGATATGGAATTCACAGAGTCACAGAATGGTAGGGGTTGGATGGGACCTCCAGAGATCATCTTGTCCAACCCCCCTGCGTGAGCAGGCACACCTAGAGCAGGGGGCACAGGACCGCGTCCAGGCGGGGTGTGAATGTCTCCAGGGAAGGAGACTCCACAACCTCTCTGGGCAGCCTGTGCCACTGCTCTGTCACCCTCACAGGAAAGAAGTTTTTCCTCATATTCAGGTGGAACTTCCTGCGTTCCAACTTGTGCCCATTGCCCCTTGTCCTGTCATCAGGCACCACTGAGAAGAGTCCAGTCCCATCCTCCTGACACCCACCCTTCAGATATTTATAAACATTGATAAGATCCCTCCTCAGTCTTCTCTTCTCCAGGCTGAACAAACCCAGGTCTCTCAGCCTTTCCTCATCAGGGAGATGCTCCAGCCCCCTGATCACCTTGGTAGCTCTTCACCTCTCATCTGTGTGAATAGTTCTTGTCTCTGTATATAGCTGTCTGGAAGACTGTGTGGATAAATAACATTTTATATTTCCTACGGAATACAAAACCTTTTAAAAACTTTGCTTAAAACTGAAAAAAAAAAAGTGAAGTCCTCCAAGGAAATCTTAATCCTCGGGACTTTCGTCTTTACAGCTCTTTACAAACATTAGCTCCCTGTGCCAGAGGGCTTTGACTAACATATCTCCCTCTGGCAGCTGTGAAACTGCCATCCCTTTGGGCGAGGAGAATTTGTCCCCATGCCTTGGCACATCCCCTGCCCCAACCCAGCACTTGGACTTTGGACTGCTGAGAGTACCCAGAAGGTCCTCTCAGATCCCAGCTCCTTGTGCACCCCATTCACTTCAGTAGATCACATCCTCCTTGAAGTGCTCCTTGTCCACGAACACTGTTTTAAATGATTTATGATTGCACAGTCTTTTATTTTTAGCTTCTGTGCAAAGCTTCCAAATCAAATTTTGGTGGGAACTGCCGTCTGTGATAATTTTGTTCTCTTCCTCTCCACTAATAAAAAACAAGTTCAGTCTTGCAGTTAAATGGTGCAGTTGTCTTCCTTAGTACGTTTTTATACAAATCAAACAGGAATACAGGTAGATGAGCACAGTAATATGATGCTGGCGTATTAAATAATTAACTTTAAAAAGGTTAATGAGTCCCTGCCTAACAAAACAGCACTGCGAGAAACTCTGGATTGTCTTTTAATGATGGGAATAAAGGACATGCAAGCAGGTTGGGAGGACTCCAATTCCCCATTTTCTTGCTTTTGATTCACAGAGGAGTTGTGCAGCATTCATAGGAAGTGAGTTTGCTGTGCACTGAGGATGCTCACTTCTCTCACCCATCTTTGGAACTGTTTATCCTATTTGGTTTCTCTGAACCGCTGTGATTTAAATATTAATACTTACTTTTAAGGTATCAGAGATGTGAAAATATAAGATGATGATAAAGGTTTATTCCAAACTGGAAGGAAGGGACTAGTTTGTGGGGTGTTTGGCCATCTGGTGGCACAATGCTGCCCTTGTTTATGTTAGAGACCAGGCATCAGTGGCAACATTGCCTTCCCACTGGTATCTGCAACCTTAGTCTGCAAGGGCTCTACAGGGGGAAGCACGAAAGGCAGATACAGAATGAAGTTAGTATGGGACACGTTTGCATTCAAGGAGACAAGGGACTCTCTGAAAAAGAGATCCCCTCCCCCCCCCCGTGAAAAAACTCAGAGGGACTGGAAGCAAGATGCTGAAAGAAGAGCAAAACACATCCGTCTTGCAAATATATGGCCTGTTGTAACCCAGACAGGTAACATTGGCAATAGTTGCAACTTCCTTCATTTGCTTCATATATGTTATACCAGCATATATGAACGTGTGTGATGTGTCTTCTGTAGCCAGTGATGACAGCGCCTGAGCTGGAGTAGCATACCCTGCTCTGGGCTCCGCAGCTCTGGGGTCTCTGGGTTTTGAGACCAGGCTGAAGAGTGTTTTCATTGCGTGTTTTTTTTTTCCTGTAAGACATTGCCTGCTGTGTGTCTGCTAATCTAAGGGTGCCAGCAAGAACGCTTCTCCTGCATGGTAGCATGCTTAGCATCTCTGCGAATTCCTCTTAGTTGAGTAGACTGGCACTGCCTGATCCTGGGGAGTCCTAGCAGACCTGTGCTCTTGCCTTTCCTAATAGGTAGGGATCTTTGGGACAGGGTCTGTTTATTGGCATTGGGGTGTGTAGTTATTGATCGCTCCCTGTTCTAAAGGAAGAACGTTATGCTAGAGGACAGGTCTTGGGGAATAATCTGAATGTGATCACTCTCACCTTCTCAGGGAGTGTGTTCCACATCTGGATCAGCTTATTAAGGATATTTACTAACGAAACCCTAGTGTGGTGACACAGGAGCCAATTATTTTTTGCACTGAGTTCCCACTCATTTAATGACAGACAGCAGGACCTTTTAAAACTGCAGGCCTGACAGCTTTGTGTTAAAACTGTTATTTCATTTTAGTCTTTAACAGCATGTCTAAACCCCAACCTGAATCCCCAAATATAATCACATTACAGACCAATTATTTTGCTTGCTGAGTCACTTCATCAGTTTGACAGCACGCCTGGCAGAAAGTTTCGATTCCTTTCAATTCTTTGATTAAAGAAATTAATTAATTCAGAGTTTTATTTTGTTTGGAGATATCAAGGTCTGACTCTACCACTGATTCATAGGCCCCACTGATAGTCACTGGTGGGATTCATTCTCTCTCTAGCCCTTTTAAGGTGGAGAGACCTCTTTTCTGGTAAAGGTAATGAGAAGTCACACTTCTGGGCAAAATCCATCTTTCTGCTGTGCTGGGGTGCAGATCTCTGGTCTCCCTATACTTGAAGACCTACTCCCAGCTTATTGCTTGTAGTGGCCAGAAGTTGACTGTATTTCTCTCTAGCAGTCATGAATGGCCAATGCAAGTGGTCATAAAGAAGGGGTTGATCCTTATGAAGGATGTCTTCCTGATGGATTATTATTTAAAATGGGGAATACAAAGACGTGTAGACAGAGTTTGGAGATGGGAAAGAATCTTGTAGATTTGAACAAGCTGGTCTTGAAGTTGGAAGTTAGCAAATATAGTGTTTGAACTTCAGAATGTTTGGTTGCTTAGACAAGTTGGGTATCTGCAGCCTGTAGTGAAGACTGAGAACTGTTAACAGAAGAATACTGTCATAGGTCTCTGATATGTTTTTCTACTCATCATAATGGGAAAGGAATAGTATTAGCATTGGCATTTTGAAACTGTTTCTCAATACAACAAACACATTATGATTTAGAATTTATGAATATTGTATTGCTATCAGCATGCTGCAGACCAAATCAGCTGTTGTGCTGGCTATTGCCCAGTCACATAACTAGGCCACCCATATAATGAGGAGTTCAAGCTATAGCCAAAAAAACCACCTCAGAGCACAGCAAAACTCATACTTTTCACTCCCATTTTGCTAATGAGGAATGACCCACAGAAAGATTAGTGCTTGTGGGAGATGCCTCTGAACAGTGTAGTCCCTCCTGCTCAGATGTGGTCAGCACAGGCAACATTTAATGGTAGGGATGATAATCCACTTCTAATTTATGAAAAGGAAAATTATTAGAGATCTATGTAAGGACATAATAGGAATGTGTAGGGATAAAATCAGAAGGGCTAAGATGTGAAGTGGATCTAGTGACTTGTAGGGTTATAAAAGACGAGAAGAGCTTCTACACCTACGCTAAGAGTAAGGCAATGAAAGCATGGCATCATTGCTGAGTTAGGAAGAAAAACAAGTGACTGATGATGTAAAAGAGAGATGAACTCATTTTGAATTCTAACTTTGGAAAAAAAGATTAATTTTGACCAGATGCTAAACACAAGGAGATAATAGCCAAGTCAGGAATAAGGAAAGAAGAGGTAGAACAAAATGTTTGATAACTTGCATGCATGCTAATCTCTGAAAAATCAGCAAGAAACTATCTGGATGGTTTGGAGTATTTGGGGGACATGAGAAAATACTATTACCACAGGTGAATAAATATTTACAGAGACTTTCAAATATAGTATAATGTTACAGTATGTATAAAATTGCCTAGACCTATGGCCCATAGCTTTGTTCCTTTTGTC
>VZTV01113434.1:740-14036 GCA_013400875.1 Anhinga rufa | reverse complement strand
GGTGCCGGCGCCGGGGGGAGCCGGCGTTTGGCGGCTCCTGAGGGGGTGGGACGGGGCGCAGAGCCGAGGCCCCCGGCGTGCCCCTTGCCCCGGTGCCGCCTGCCGTGAGGCGGTGTCGGGCGGCGGGCCGGGCAGCCGCGTGTGCCGCCGCGATTTCCCCGGCCGGCGGCGGTGCTGCCGGGGAGGGCGGCAGCCCGGCTTTGCCCCGGAGTGGAGAGCGGGGAAGGGAGCGATATATAAACCTCATTTTCAGCGGTGCCTGGGCCTGTCTGTGCTGGCTGGCCAACCCGGGCAGCAAACTGGTTGAGCTGGTATCGAGCGTGAACGCCTCGCTGCGAGCCCTTATATAGGCACGGCTCCTATTAAGGTCCCTCCTCGTTGTTCATCGTACATAACTTTTAATTTCCGAGGGTGAAGAGAGGGCGCAAGACGTGGCGGAGGCTGCCGCGGCGTACGGAGTCGCACATGGCGCAGGATTGAGCCCCTCGGCACCAGGAGACGTTGGGGCCGAGGCTGGCGGCGGTGGCGGTGGTGACCTTAGCTCCTGGGCTCAGGTGTAGGCGTCGGGGTGGGTCAGGCTGCTCGTTCTTCACGTGACCTCTCCCTGGTTCTACGTATGAGATGGGTGGTGGTGATTAAGGTGTTAGGCAGCTGCTCATTATACTTTTACCTTAATTATCTGATATGGGGCCTTTGCTTTGTGCATGGTAAAACATCTAAACACGGGGCGTAAGAGGGAATTAATTTTCCTCTTGTCCTAAGCCACTGTAGTTTCTAAAAGTAGCTTTACAATTGCTTGGGAGATAAGGAAGTAGTATTATCCCAAATTCATGGAGTGGGAGGATGAATCCCAGTCTTTGACTTATCTGAGGTAATGCTGTGCAGGGAGCCAAGGAGGGAGCCGGGAACGCCTCTGTTTGCGGTTCCTCTCCCTCCTCCTGCGCTCGGCGGTCACAGCTCCCACAGTAAGCTGTTGCGGCTGAGCAGTCAAGCACTTCTGCGTCTTGGGTCTCCATTTTTTTCATGTTTCATGTCGAAGAGAAGGGAGAAAAACAATGATCAGAATTTATATTTCTGATGTTTGTTCCCCCTCCTTTCTAAAGCATAAGGAAGTCTGCCAATATTCGCTTGCGTTCTTCCCAGACTTTTTTCTTCTTGTGTTTTCCTACTTTATAACTTCAGAGGCAAATGTTGCAAAAAAGCTTCACTCATTACGTAGACCAGGACATAATTTATTTTTCACCTCATTTATTTTTCACCTTGTATGATATTTCATAGAATCTCAGTCCATAGAAAAGGCAGCGTGTGGTGTAATTAAAGATGATATCAAATGGGTCACATGTTGTAGTGGACAGGCATGGACAGTGGTCAAGCATTGACATTTGAACACTAATGCCCAAGCAAGGCAATACAGAGTGGTCTCAGCCAAACCTGTTATCTGATTTGGCTGCTAGAAGGTCATATACAATGCGGTGTAAAAGACTGTCCATGTGTTTTATGGTCAGCGGTGTGGATGGGATTTGGATCTGCTGCAGCAGAGAATGAGACTCTTTTTCTGGGACCCAGCTTGCCACCATTCGCCTTCCCAAACTTTGTAGTTCTCTGGCAGCATCTGAGTTTTGATCTCTAGGGCCCTCCAATGCTGAAAGTGTTGCTAGAGTGGCAGTGAGAGTAAGGCACCACATTTAGCTTGTCCATCACTTCAGGCTGTCTGCCCAGATCAAGCTGTAACAAACAAGCCTGCAGTAAGGGACTTGACTACTAGGGAAGAGACTATCGTTCAACGGTTTATAATTCTGCAAAAAAGGAGCAAAATTCTGTGGCACAAGCAGATAACATTTGCAGAAGTCAAGTGTTTCCCTTTGCCAAAAACCAAAGGCGTGCGGCAAACAATAGGGATGCTACAGCCTGAGAAGATGTTGCAGGAATCTTTTTGTCAGGGAGAGCATTAGGTGACCAAAACGTAGGCGTTATTGCTACTGCCATCTGTAGTAACAGTAATGAGTAAATAGCTTTTGAAGGACAAGCTGCTCAGTATTGAATCTCTCATCTTCCCTTTTGCTGCTCAGTGAAATTTACTTAACGTATGTTCTGAGAGATTGAAATACCGAACACTTTGGTTTTCAGAGCAAAACATGTTTTTTCTTCTTATAGAAAAGTTAGTCAGCCCTAAAAGGATTTAAGAAAAAATTATGTGTTGTGCCAACTTAGACTGTATATCACAAAAACAGCTGGTGTGAAAGGAATTCATGTGTGTATTTCTTTAAAAATACTGTGTGGGTTTTTCTTCTTCTTGATAGCAGTGCTTTTCCAACTGATCTGTTGCCAGCCAAAATGATTTAAAGAAAGTATACTTACACTCTTTTGCACTATATTATCTTCTCTCATGTATAAGGGCATTCAAGGTTGTTCATCCCCAAGGTTAATTCATATGCTGCTTATCATGTGATGTTACTATTTGCAAGTATTTGTTTTAGTTCAGAGCAGCTTAGTATGTTACATCCTCTCAAGGTTATTGTTTTATTAAAGTACTGTAACACTGACAGACTTTGCCTCTGTCCTTTCAAAAAAAAAAAAGTCAGATCCCTCTCTAACCAAGTTTCACTAAATTGAAGTGAAGAAAAATATCTTGCCTTTGAATTCCAAGACTGCAGAAATAAAAGGAAGGTATATCGCTTGAAATGCACATGTTAGGAAAGTGAAGCATCTGAAAACTTTAATGTTTGTAACGCACTACCTCCATTTGCTATGGTGGCTGGTGTATCCATAGCAGTGGAAAGGCATCAGGGATGCTTTTTTCTATATTAGGTAATTATTTCTAGGCATGCTAATTGAAGGAGCATGTATGTATTTAATGTAAATGAGCCTATATATCCTGTGTGTTGATATTGTATGAAGATCTATATAGTAAGGCTTTTTTTGTCTCATGAATAAATAAAATACAATTATAACTTTCTTAGTTATTGGTCTTTTAATGCATGTGGAGCAAAACCAACAGGGGAAATGCTTTTAAAATCTTACTTGTATCTGTCATTCATGTACAAGTGCATTTTAAGGCTACAGAAAAGTAAGAGCAAGGCTTTTAATTCTGTTTAATTCTGGACTGTTCAGGTGATGAAAAAAAAAATCTTATTTCCTTCTTGTGTGTTTCACCTCTGCCAGAAGGTCCCAGTGTCAGCAGTGCTGAGTAGCTTGTTTGGCTTTTCTCTGTTACACTTGTCTTGACTGCTTCTCTTGAAATCTGTTTTTTTCACCAGCTCTGACAGGGCATCGTAGATTTCAGCCCTTCATTTAAAACTGGCTCAAGCTGTTGAGCAGATCCTAGAGACAGCCGTTCTCCATTTAAGTTCTGTATCCACTTGTGTGTCATTTTGTTTTTGAAAGTATTGTTTGTATGGAATTTTTTTTCTAAATAACTGGACCCTACAAGTTGGGGGGAAATACAGCTGACCAGGAAACTAATGTAAACAATGGAAATGCTAACTACATTGAGTAACAGCCAACTGAAGTTGTCTCCTCCCTATTCCCATCTTCCTCTTTTAATTGGCACTGTCATTTGTTCTCAGCCTGGTAACTTAGGGTTTTATGAGGTCTGTGTATCTTCTAGGTCCTGTTTGATATAGTTACCTTTCAGGTGATGTGTGTGTGATGGGTTATACTCAGCGTACCGTGGTACAGTGACTCGGGTCAGTAAGTATGTTAAATACACTTGTGTCACACACCCAAATTTAACTTTCCTGTGAATCTCTCCTACTGGCTGAGGAAAATCTGGATAATATACTTAAATAATGGAAGGAGTAGTAATGCTGTAACTCAGCCAAGGTTATTGCAGTAATCCAAATTTCTTTTAGTACCGCAACAGATTTTTAACCTGCATGGTTTATGAGCTTTAGATAATTTCAGAGTTCTTCTGCTGTAATTGATTTTTGTTTGGTATTTCCATCACAACTTAATATATATCAGCTGTGTATTTTCTATGGTTCGAAGTAGTGCATGTAAGAGCATGGTATGTGTTAGTTTTCCCATTATATTTGTGTTTAAGCAGCTCACCCAGTGAATTAGTGCTGTCGAAGTCATATAGTGGTCTGCCTATCAAATTGATGAAAAAAGTTACTTGAAATCTTGGCTAATTGCAGAGGTATTTTACAGCATAGTATTACCCTGGACTGACTTTAGATAGGATATTTAGAAATACCTTTCACTGTGTTTCATCCCCACAATGATGAACAATGATGATGTGTGGGGGTGTAAAGATAAGAGGTAAGTCGGTTTCACACAGTGGGAATCTCTCTAACCATTAAAATGAGAAAAAAAGAATTTGAAAGAAACTCGAGATTATTGTTATGTTATTTTAAATACCGTAACACATCTGCCAGACTTTGTCATTGAATAATATGCTTGGTTTTTTATTTTCTTTATTTGTATCATGAAACTGTCAAGATCTGAAAACCCTACCACCCAGCACACTCTCTGCAGGTCTGAATGCTGTAAGGATCTTAGTAAAGTACCTTTTGTTGCAGTTAAATAGTAATCAAAACATTTGAATTGTCTTGTGTGTCCTGTGCATGTACATACATAATGCATATTACATTTCAGGCTTTCTGCAAATGTAATGAATCAATATATTAAAATGCCTCTTGGTCGCATCTTAGTTTTCTTCTTCATTTTCTTTCTGTAACTCTTAAGTGAATTATCTGCAGTAGATACACTTTTCTTTAGCTATTTAATATCCATCTCCTCTGTGATATGAAGTCTTGTGAAGTATGTGCTTGTCTTCGTTTTCTGTATTATTTGCGTATATCATTTTTGCTTACCGAATGTCAGATCAAACCATGTGGAAATGTTTTGCCCTAAATTCTGTGACATCAGTTTCTCTCGTGCACTTGAATATCTTGGGGTTCTTGCTACTTCTTTCATGTGTTTGTGTGTGTTTTCCTTTGATCAAGAGGAAGCTGATCGTTCATTAAGGTGCTGCAGACAAATGTCTACTTTGCTGAGATTACTGTGATCTTGGCATAAACTTCAGTTACGTAGCAGGTAGGCTCCTCTTTGCTCTTTAGCCACGTTTCAGTGGGAATGCCCAAAGCAGTGGTGACTAGAAGTATTCCTGATGTTGTGCAGGGTTTGCACAGTTGTGTGTGGTAGCTGTGTCCTGGTTTCGGCTGGGAACTCTATCCCAGCTGAAACCAGGACAAGCTGGTGGCTTAGAAGTCATTCTGCTTTAAACTGTTTGTTTCTCAGTGTGCCAAAGTTTGTTCTTTCACTGTGGTTTCATGTTATTTTTCTTGGCATAAATAAAGGTGCCAGTAGCAAACTTGTCTTATTAATGTTTCACTTTTGTTAAATTATTTGCAGTATGAAAAGTGCAACTTTTTGCATTCCAGTGTTATGCATATATGCTTTTATCAGTTGGGATAATTTCAAAAATATTGTGCTGACCTGAATTTCTCGTAGTGATTTAACAGAAGAGATTTTCTTGTGCATCATATAATATTTAACTTTTTTGAACTTTGTTTTCCATTACAAGAGTAAATGCGTGTTTGGCACAGTCTTGGGCATTCAGATCCTTTTTCTGGTGTGCGAAAAATCTGGAAACTCTCCGTTTTCTGTACTTTGATTACAGGAATAGATTAAATTGTTCAAGCTTTTGCAGTCAACCACTTTGCTAATAATTACATCTGATGTTTTGTAAAATCATTCCTGTGTGCTTGCATTTTCCTTCCAAGAGGACTAGTCCACTGAATATGTATTAACCTGGGTTGATATGATATTTTAGTCTGGGATGCCTTCCGAGTTGGTCCTTCCTGCCACAGCCAGCTGCCTTTTGGCCCCACGCGCACATTAATGCATCTGCTTGCACAAAAGGAGAAATGGATTTTATGCCCCATAACCTTAGCACCGTCATTAATGCATTGTGCATCCAACATTAAACAACCATTTTAGAAGAAGAAAGTATATGAAGCTTTATAAGTCTACTTTCCTTTGTTGAATAATTTCTTAGATACTCCTTTTTCCTTGTAGTGGTTTTAATAAATAAGATGAGGCTGTTGAATTCATCATTTCTACCTGAGGTTTTGATAGGATGGAAAAGGATGTGTGGGATAAAAATACGTGATACCATGTATCAGTTTGTGGATGCCACTGTAAAAGCATCTCAAAAAATCTTCAAGAAAGTAACACCAGTACATCTGATTGTTT
Organism: Anhinga rufa; assembly: GCA_013400875.1. NCBI lineage: Eukaryota > Metazoa > Chordata > Aves > Suliformes > Anhingidae > Anhinga > Anhinga rufa. The sequence goes on along the minus strand of VZTV01113434.1, from coordinate 7,838 downwards.
TGTCTGTTTTAATGCCAAATGCTGGAGGATGTATTGTGGTTTTGTTTCAATTAGGTAAGATCTGGAATTACGCCTTGCTTGGTTCAATCCATATGAATTATCAAATTACTTTGTCTTATGCCAAGCAGAAGCCAGCAGAGCTCTTCTTTATTTCAGCAAAACATTCATGCAAATATTTCTAGCTTGCAGTTAATTTTGGTTGTAGGTGTGGTGGAATACTGAAATTCTTACTGTGGCTTTCATAAAAAAAGAAAGACACAAATTTTCCTAAGGCTGTGTGGCGTGCCTGGGTTTGTTAACTATAGCAAGAGTGCTGAAGGGGTCCTCCCCTGCCTGGCCAGGGAGAGCACTGCTGCTTTTTTCACCTAAGCACTAAATCAGTGATAGTCTGAAGAACGTTCCAGTCTGAATAAACTAGCCTTGACTATTTACTTAGAATAAACTTCAAATGTGTAATAATACTGTAAGTAAAATAAACCTTGTTTTGAAAAAACTCCAGTCGTATGAAAGAAAAATATTTTCATTTGCTGCTAAGGTGACCATAAAGGCCTTTTGTTTTGTTCCAGAAGGGAAAATAAGACAATACTGTGGTGTTTGTCCACACATCGTTACTGTGATTTTACATATTTTAAGTAAGGGTTTCTAATTTCCCTTCCCTCAGGAGGGTGGTATCAACTAATGATCTGGTTCAGCTGGACAGAGAGAGACTGGCTGCAGTGAGGTGGGAGGAAGTGCTTGCGGTGGGATAGCCTGATAGAGAGTGTGCTTGTCACCAGCTGAAGAGAAACTTTTGGCATTGGATCCGCTTTGGGAAGCGCTTTCCTTCTCCCATCGCTGGTGACTTACCTGATCTTGCCAGTCATTTTCATTCCCTCATTTGTGTTGAATGTGGCATCCGTGTGTGTGTTTGTACAGACCCAATCTGTGTCAGGAGAAAGAGACCTGAGGTAGAGGACTGGAAACATGCTGTTGGGGTTCTTAAAATGCTGATAAAAAGTAAGCCAATTATGGCTTCCAAAATAAATGATGGATGGGTTTGTTCTTCTTTCCCTGTCCTAAGGGGAAGAGGGAGTAGGCCTTTACTTTTATCCTTAGTTTCTTGATTTTAAGTCCTGTGCCTCAGCCACAGGGCATCTTTTCCCCATTCGCTTAATGCTCTATTAATAGATGTAAGTATTTCCATTTTGTTTCTTGGGTCTAGTAGTATTAAGTGCTGTGGTTATAAGTAAACATGGCAATTTTCAACAGTCATAGGAAGCGGTTTAATGGTGCAGTGAAATAAATGGGTGACCTTCCGTTGGCATAAATGAGTTTTTGATTAGGTTCTGAATGAGGATGCTGGATTGCAGGGTTGTGGTCCAGGATGTGTTTCATGGCTCTTTGAGGCCAGGTTATGGAATTGAATGAAAATATTTGAGTGATGCATAGGGGAGAGATTGTTTAGAGAAAGTATTCTGGAGAAAGGTTGGGTTTTTGTGCCATTATCAAGTTACAGAACTGAAAGAAAATCTGAAATAGAAATAGCTGCACAGATAATTTGAGGCATTTACAGATAGTGGGAAGAGTTTGTTTTTTCATAATACTTCCTGTAATCTAAGGGTAGTTTTCCATATTCCCCCCTTGCAGTATGTTTTCCCTGTTGTGTGTTGGTTTATGCCCCCTGCCAAGGTTTTGTAATCTCTGCTCTTACACCATAGTCACTACCTGTATCCAGTATTCCTTTAAGTCTCATGCTGCGAAAGGGTGTCTTAAAAATAATAGGTAGACTGTCTTTGAACTTTGATATATTTAATCTGTGATGAAGTTGCCCAAATGATGTGTGAATGGAACTGAAAGTCATGTTACACAGTACAAGCACATCCACTTTAAGATCCAGTTTTTGCCATGACTGTCCTGTTTATAATGCTGAAGACGAACTGAAGACTGTAAAGGATGTCTTCACGCAACCAAGGTTCCTTGTGATGAATGCTCCCTAAAGCATAGTGAGAAGCTTACAGGCCATGTAGCAACTCAGAAGGTGTTTAAAATAGCACTAATGCTTCTGGAAGACCAGTGAATTCTCTGTTGATGTAAAACATCAATACATAGATGTGCAATACATAGATCTTCTGTTGCCTACTTGGTCATACTGGTGCACCTGTGCTATTGATAAACTGACATCCTACTAGGTTAACTCTTGAATTTTTATAAGATAGCTTTTTATTTTTCTCTCTAATGGTGTTCTTTTCCTTCTCCATTATCATTTACTCACCCCCGCCAACAAGGTCATAAGGATGGCCACTTTAGTCAGAGCAACAGTATCTCCCTCACTGCTCTGTCTTCCCTGGCAGTTAGAAGAAGGCATTGAGGGTAGGGTGTAAGATCACAGCAAGCATACAGTATGCTTCCTAGTGTCCCACACATTACAGTTCCAGGAGCTAGAGATGTAGCCAAAAGACTTGGATATATCTTCCATCATATGTATACATGTTCCCATGCTCTAGCCTGCTCCTTGGTCTAGCTTCATAATTGCACTCAATGTAGTAATTTATTCTTGTGCTCTGTGCTCCAGCAGAGCTCACCCCGCTCCACCCAGCCTCGGGAGGGGAGGAAGAGAAAAGCATGATGCCAAGGAGGAGGCTGGGCCCATCAGATGGGCTCTGGCAGGAACTGACCTCTCACCAGCCCACCTGCCTCCTGCAGTGGGAGCCCAGAGGGCTAAGTAGCTCTTAATTTTTTCTTGTCTCAGCCGCAGGGGAGGCAAGGAGACAGGGAAGAGGAAGAAGGTGGAAAGGAAAAGAAAATGCATTCCATGCTATTTAACCTCTGCTTCAGGCATTACTGTTCAGAAATGGAGAATCACCATATCAAAGAGCTCTTTGAAAATCAAAGGCAACAAAAAAAACAAATAGGCTGAGGAATGTTTTCCTAGTCTTCACAGCAGCTATCGGTTAACGCATGTTGTAGTATGATATACTTCCTTAAGTTATAGACTCAGAGAAAGAGAGGGGCAGAAGTCCTCAAGATAGTTTTCTAATGGCTATTTTGCACTGAAATGAATCCAGATACCTCTTGGTGATGCACACATTTTGAGAAGTTCTGCTCCAAACTTCTATGGTATAAGGTAGTGCTTGGAAGATGTAATCTTTGTATTCTGACCTTCAGTCCCAGTGGCCAAGAACTGCTAGAGCTGATGCTGAGAAGCAGCATTTCAGGCTGATTATATTGTACAGTCCTTGATAAAATTGGACAGCTGAAAAGTCCCAAGAAAGAATCTGTTAAAGGAATATGGTATAACTGTTCAGCAGCTAAAAGCTAGCTTTAACTCCAACTAGATTTGAATGCATTCAGGTCCCCTTTTTTCTTCCAGCTGTATAATATAACTTCATGCCTTGCCAGAATAAACCCAATTTTTTGTTCTTGAGTGTCATTCAGTAAAAAGGTGGTTTCAGCATTGTCTGGCAGATGCTAAGTATTCTTTTTAGGGAACAGTGAAATAAATCAATACATATGTATATTAATTTGTTAGTAGTGTTCAAGTGACAACCATTAAGTATACAGATTGGAGTCTCTGGGAATTGAATTTGATGTAGTTTACACAAACTTGTAAGGGCTGATGGTGTCAGGTTTGTAGAGAGAAAACCTCCTTCAGTGTGTGTCAGCTAGCACTGCTTTGATAAGGTGGTGCAGGATTTGGTTTCTGGTTCTGGATTTACTCAAGCATGTTCTACTGAAGTATTCAGGCCCTGAGTCTTCAAATGTTTCTTCAGGCACAAGAACCTCTTCATCTGGTGGTAGCTGACTTTCTCCTTTTGGTTCAGAAATGTTCAGTGCATCGGTAAAAAGGTACTAAAAGCAAAGACAAAAATATTTCCTCTTGCCTATGGACGGAAACAATACCAAAATGTTTGCTTGCTTATTTGTGAGAACTTAATTTCAAATACCATTTGTGTTCTCATGTAAGAAGTTTGGATGCTGAACTTTCTACTGATACTTTTTTTGTTGGTAGCATTAATCCTTCTCAGTGTGGTCGAGACGGTGGGTATAGTTGGCTGTTTGTGACGATATACCTGTAATTTTCTTTGTCCCATTGCTTGCTACCCCAGCTGAATCATTCCTCTTGCTGCTGTCAGTTTAGGCATAGAGGAAGGCCATCCTTCTTGTGTGTGTATAGACCTGCTCTTCCTTTTTCCAAGCTTTCCTCTTACATGCACAGGAGGGGAAGTGACTTTTGCTGCAATTCTGACTCCTCCACTTCCCTTCCAGAATATTTACTGGCTTCTGTTACTTAAGCGAACTCAACCTGCTCATCCCTCTCCTCTTTTCACTTGCTGTGGGTAGGCAGGTTTTTCAAGCCCTGACTCTATCTTTTGATTTTTATCTACATGTGAACCAAAATTCTGGAAGAGTGCAGGATTCCTGTGCAAGTGCTGACTTTCAGCCTGGGTGCGTGGTGATACGGGGTTCTGCGTTTAGCAGAACTACCTTCTGTTGGCACTATCAAACAAAAGCCTTTTCTTGTACAGGTGCGTCCTGAACTTTGATCTGAATGGTGTTAGTCTGTGTCTAATCAGTCCTGGCAAGGAGCTCCATAGTCAGCTGCCTTCTGCTAAGAATGCTACATCTGATGAACATATCTTTCCAGTGAGACACGGTTTGTGGACAGATAACCTCTTTTTTTTTAGATCAACCAATTATAGCCCAAACAAGCAAGCTTTCTTGCCTATTGATCTGGAGGAGCAGCTGTATCCTGGTTCATGACACGTGGAAGTTAAGAGGAGAAAAGAACTAGAAGTGGATGCAGGAGCCTTGAGGCTCCCTTGGCAGCAGTGAGTTTCTGCTCCAACAGAGGCATGGGATGATGGGATGTTATGACCTAGCCTTTTATATTGGGACACAGCACCAGTGATCTTTTACTTTGCTATAGGTGTGCTGCAGTATGGCAGCTGCTGCTCATGGTGGTTCTGTTCGACTCTGTGCAGGTTCTAGATAAGTGCTAGTCAAGAGGGAGGGAATAAAAGTTCAGATGTCTAATTTACTTTGAAAACTATTCCAGTATGATTTCTGGATTTGCTGGGTGAATGTTGCTATTACATTTCAAGAAGTATTGACTAGGTGAAGCTAAGACAAACCTCTTGGAATGTAGAACAAAATTTGGAATAAGCAACTGTTGCTGTTCTAGTATTTCCATTGATGGACTTTGGGTTTTTTGTGCTTATGTCCAATACTACTGCAGTTCTTGTTCACTCTCCCCTAATGTAGCAACCCTGAATAGCAGGTTTATTAACTACAGTTGTAATGGTGGAATTCCAGATCAGCAAAGGAAAGTAAAACTGGTGTAACAAAACAAACCACAAAGAACCATCACCAAACAAAAAAATAACACCCAAAGAACCCAACCAAACAAAAAAACCCTTCTTGACATACCTTTCTTGTCAGTATGTTTTGGTTCAGGATGCATACTTCCACGATTTTTCCAAGTAACTAAACCAAGAGAGAATCACTGATGTGTAGCATTGTTGTATGCAGTTTCCAGTTTTCTTGTTGTAAATGCTGCAGTGAGCATATTTTTCAATGCACTGTCTTGCAGTAACTGCTAAATATCAATTTCTAAAACCAGTAAGTACATTTAAGTAGGCAAGGTTCTTGTTTTATATACTGCAGTTGATTTGTTGCCTAGGTTTTTCACCTGTTTGCACTGTATAGTGAATGAAGAGATAAATGATGCTACTGGTTAGCTTCTATGAAAAATGTGATAGTCTCCACTTTCCTTGTTTGAGAGCTTCCTTTGTCAAGGAAAAATATCAGATGCAAGCTTGCTTACTTTCTGGAAGAAGTGAAAATGTCAGCCATAACGCTATTAGCAAGCGTTGGATTTTTCATTCTGAACGTGATGGGATTTATGGCACCAGACTGTGGGCACATCTGGAGCTAAACTGCAGCAGGCAGGCATGTTGCTGTGACTCTTTCTGCATGGGCTCTGCACGTGGGGACTGCTGGTATAGGCTTCTGTCATATCTTTAGTAGGAAGGAATTTAACAATGTCAAGTTTATTGATCACTAAAGCAGTAGCAGCTTTGTTGTTTTTCTGTAAGAATTTTATGGAGGATTTTAGGGTTAAGAGAGAGTAGAAGAGATCTTGCTGCTACCTACAGAGTCACCAAATATCAGATCTATTCCTAGCACAAGTAGGGGATAAGTTAAGGGATATGCAGTAGCTATCTGGGAAGATACCTTTTCTCTTACTTTGCTGAGCTGTGCTTTTCATCAGGACCCGTAAATGGGAACCCACGGTCAGAGCCCTACATACCCAAGGGCAAATTTTTTCACCACATTTGAAGGGAAGGGAATATATGAGGCCACGTACAACTGCTTAGTTTCATATTTAAGAGCTTTCAGAATAATTACAAAACTATTCTTGATATTTAGCCTTGTTTTATTCCTCTTGACAAAAAGTTCAGGGCAGTGTAAATAAATGGGGGTGGGGGTCGGAATTAAAGTCTTGTTTTGAGTGTTGTGTAAAAAATCCTTAAGTTTTTTGCCTTTGAAAATAGTATATATTTTCATCTCCTACCCAGATTGCCTGCTAAGTATAGAGAAGTAGCAGCTCTTTTAACGCTTTGCTTGTAGCATGAGGGCATGTGCGTTTTAAAATGGTTGGCAGAACAGCAAATTGCAAACAGAAGGAGGGTTTTTTTTTGTGTGTGTATGGTAAGCTATTGAGAAAGGTGGAGATTTCCCATACTACTTTCATGTCTCATCTTTTAAAATATAGCTAGCTGAAAGGTGTGTAGTAGTTTTGTTTGACTGACAGGGTGAGAGTAGTAGGCAAATGCATGTGGGGTGGTTTGCAAAAGCATTTTAAACTGTGTCCTCATACATGAGGCAGGGGGTAGACCACGGAGAGGTATATGTTGGCATGGATAGTGCAAACAGTCCACTTTATTTTAGGAAGAGTTGCAAGTAATGGGTGTGAATCGGTACATTTTTTTGAGAAGCTCTAGAAGGAACTCAAAGCTGAAGGTGATTGCCTCCCGCAGGGTCCTGATTGCTTAGGGGAGGTGATAAGGGAAGAAACCTTAACCACAGCAAAGGCACATCTTGGGCTTGATTTCAGGG
>VZTV01113432.1:0-24901 GCA_013400875.1 Anhinga rufa | reverse complement strand
CTAAACCAAGTTATAAAAAAAAAAAACTATGTGTGAAAATGAATTGGGAACGCAATGATACCAGCACATCTGAGAGAAGTTCAAATACAGAACCACATTACTTTAACTGGCTCCCGGCCTCATTCTTTTATGTCTCCATATAGTCATTTACACCTGAGGAAAATGGTTATGAAGGTTGTTATGCTTGCTGGCTTTGCACAAGCACGATGAGGTAGCTGTACCAGACTTGGCATACCGCCCTCACTCTGTGTGACTGGGTGAACCCAAACCACACAACTTTAGCAAGTTTTAGCAAAAAAAAACCAACCCAAACCAACCAAATAAAAAAAAGTGGTCCTGTGCTGAGGATTAGGTCTCTCTATGCTGAAGTCTACTTGTAGAATTTGTGCTCTTACTCTACTACTGTGTATAAAACAGCCTCTGTCCCAAGAGGGAGATCTTTCCTTCCCCTTCCCTTCAACTCACCCACTGTTTCCCTTTGGTTTGGTTTTATTGCTCAGACAACAGACTGGCACATCACACTGCTGCCAGATTACGTGCATAACTGTACTCCGCTCTTTGTTTAAAATTACAACTCTCTCCATACTTGTTACAGTACTCTGAACGAATGTAGGGTTGCAGAGCGGCTCTAGGCACGTCTGTATTGTTTCACAGTGTAAAGCCTATTCAGTGCTACTTATTCTTTGACAGTAGGAGAGGGAATCCCCCTGTCTTTCAGAGCACCACACACCATTCAGGTGCCAGACGCCTACGTTCTGCCCACAGCTGAGCTGGAGAAGATCTGTAGCCAAGAAGTGCAACTCAAGAAGAGTTTTCCAATACCTAGAGCTGCTTCTTATAATTCAATGTAAGGAAAATGATCAGTCTTCTTTGGGGGCTAGAAAAAAGCAACATGATTACTTTCAAAAGCGAAAAGCTTTTCTCTACCTCATTGTATCCTGGGCAGATGCATTAATGTAAATAAAGTTCAAGCACAAATCATGTCAGATAAGAAAGTAATTCCAGTGGTGAAAGTCATGCCTAGTATAGCACCAGCAACATTTATGAAGTGGTAACAAGAATATATTTGAATCAATGGGCTGCATATTTATATCGCTGATGTGATAATGTCATGTACTGTCAAATATCTTTAACATATTACTTCTAACAGCTGAAGTGTCTGTTTGGTTCCAGCAGACTAAACCCAGAATAACTGAACCAAAGCCAATGGAGATACTTCAGATGTCAGTGATTGGAACAAAGAACGTGAATTTGCACTTAGCATATATGTAGTTCTTTTCATCTTCAAAGAGCATCACAAACATTAGCTAGTTCTAATTCTCTCACAGTGACCTTCATGCTAACCTTTTGGGATAAAAGTAATGTACTATAAGAAAAAAACTGACAAGATGTGTAATCAAGCATACATCAAGCCTCAGATGCATAAACTATCTCTGCCTCAACCTCTGTCTCTGCCTCATGGTAGATTTTATCTCATCAAGAAAATAAGGCCTTTCACCGTGGCTCAGGTATTAATTCACCACACAATATATGCTACTAACATAAGTTGACGGTAATAATCCTTGACTAACAGATTTACTATCCTAGTTATAGGATACAGCTAGTCCTTTTTAAACAGATAAGGAACTCAAATTAATACTGCATCAAAAAAATTGCTGGAAGCTGCCACAGGACAAGCCAGGGACACATCTAGGTTAGATTCCACATCTAAGTTGGGATTCCATGGCTTTGAATTCCTACTCTCAGTCATTCTGGGATTTTTTTTTTAACTCCTTCCAATTCAAATTAGAAATTTTGTCAGTCTCTTTTAGAAAGCTTTCTCAGAAGCAGCAGAAGCTTCCTTTACATGTCTGTTCTCTCTGCCCTCCAAGCCAGACTTGCAATTTGATTATCAATTCGGGGTGGCTCTAAGCCCAGAATCTTGAATAAGTTCCTCATGTTCCAGTTGCTTGCGCACTTTATACAGAGGAATAGATTGAAGCAGACAGTACTCATTTTCATGGTGACCCAGAACAGCTATTGTTACAAGAACACCTTTAATCTCCTGTTTCTGTTTTTGAATTGAATTCAAGTGGGGAAAGATGAAAGAAAGCGTCTCACAAATCTGCTACTACAGCTGGTACTTCTTAGTTTATCATATGCTAGCTCTAATTCTCTTTGATTCTTCTTAAAATTATTGATTCTATTTCTTAATTTGACAAGCAGGCATGCATTGCTATTTTTTGACTATGAAAAAACCCTCCCCTCCCTCTTTCTTATAGCTGCTTCCTTAGGAAAAAAAAAAACAAACTTACTGCATTATGATATCAATATATGAATTTAACTTCTCCCTTGGTAGGTTTTCTTATGCAGCATACAAATGAGCAGCTAAATAATACTTCATTACTTACAGTTGAGGAAGAGACTTACAAAATAAACTGAAGAGTGAAAGAAGGATAAGGGTCATGCTGATATGAAGGGCATCAGTTGCACTGCAGTCCATTTTGGATTTCTTGCAGGAACACACTTGTAATTTCAGTTCCGTGTTGTTAGTCAGAGGCGGTTTTCCGGAATCTGTCACTGAGACTGGGATGTTGTAATTGGCCTTTTTCAGGTTTTGAAGCAGGATGACCTGGGCATGAGTATCTGCAAAAGGTAGGGTGAGAGTTAACCAAATAGTGGTTGTTCGGAAGGGCAAGAGGAATCTGCAAACAATACCAGACAGGCCACAGTTACTCATGCAAATTAAGAAGAAAATCAGAACATTCTAAGGGAAAGATTAAAGAATTGAATTGGAGGTGAGAAGAAGCAGTACAGAAATTCTTTCACGGGCTGAGCGCTAATTGCAAGCTTATTCCAAACCCCACCAAAAGAAAGACTTTTAAGAGCCCCTTTTGTTTAAATCCATTATTTGGTCTGCAAATAATTGACAGAAATTGCCTGGGGAAACTAATACACTAATGAAATGCTAAGGCATATCATCCCCAAAGCAACAGAGGAATATATCTATTTGCCAAAGGAAAAAACCCTTCTTGCAAGAAAGTACAGGCAAATCCGCTTCCCCAGTTTGACTGAGAAGGCAGTGAAGAGAAGTAATGCCCCTTCAGATCCACAGATCTGCTCCACCTGAGCAACAGTGGGTCATGACAGCTGTGGGCACCCAGGTGAGCGTGCTGACCATTTAGGGGGTTTAACAGAGTGGTGGTTTGATGTTTGGAGAACAGCAAAAAAAATTACACTTCCACTTTGTCCTGCAGGCAGGTACAGACATCCCATCCATCTTTAGTTTTTCTAAGAAGCATATGAAATGAACTGCTAAAAGATCCAACAGTGACAGAGATAAAAAGTATCTTTGTTTTGCTAGAAAACAAATAGAAATAATCTACATTAAAAAGAAATATAGTACTTTGTGCCCATAATTTGCCATACAAACCTTCTGCAATTGCATAGCATGTGCTTTGACCCTCTTACCAATGGTGTACGGTCCTAGTGCATTTGGGTATTTTATTTGTGAAGAGTTCAAATACTTAAAATCAGCATGTTTTTGAAGTGCATTGCTAAAGCCTGTGCAAAAGTTTCATGCTGTCCTACAGCAGCGCCTTATGCATCTCATGCAAACAAGTTCCATGCCATGAAATATGGTAGTCTTTACAAACCTGTTAAGTCATTAGCAGCCTTTCTTTAATGAAAGGCGAAAAGAGAAAAGTTTGGTCAATGTAATAAGAGGAAAAAAGTTCAGATTTCACAGCAAATGCAGGCAGACTATTAGTGTGTCCCACCAGGCAGCTGATCCAAGCAAAAAGAGCCCAGTGTAAAGCAATGCGTCCATCCTGCAAGACTTTCCTGCAGAACTGCTCCTGAATTGACATAGCGGGCAGCCTTGGGGTGGGTGTACCAGGGTGTAGAGGTGGGAGGACTAAATGCATAAGAAAAAAAAACAGTCACAGACTTACTGTTAAGCTTGGTGATTCTCCACAATTTTTCTGGGCCCGATTGCTTACTCAGTTCAAATTTGAATGGATCTGTGTTGGGATGAAGGTCTTTATCTGATGCTCCTAGTACCACTACCCTGAGATCTTTTGCATCATCACAAACTTTTGCCAGTGTTGGATAAAGGGACGGGACATTGTCATTGACATCCTCCAAGGTGATGTGTAAAGTTCCTGTACCTGTAGCGGGAGGGTTACCTACATGAAAAAACAAACATATGTTTATTAAATCATAGAATCATTAAGGTTGGAAAAGACCTCTAGGAGCATCAAGTCCAACCATCATCCCAACACCCCCAGGCCTCCTAAACCATGCCCTGAAGTGTCACATCTACACGCTCTTTGAACACCCTCAGGGATGGTGACTCCACCACCTCTCTGGGCAGCCCGTTCCAGGGCCTGACCGCTCTGTCAGTCAAGAAATTTTTCCTAATATCCAATGTAAACCTCCCCTGATGCAGCTTGAGGCCATTTCCTCTTGAGGCCATTTCCTTCAGGCTGTTTCCTCTCATCCTATCACTAGTAACTTGGGAGAAGAGACCAACACCCCGCTCACCACAGCCTCCTTTCAGGTAGGTGCAGTGAGTGATAAGGTCTCCCCTCAGCCTCCTCTTCTCCAGGCTAAACACCCCCAGCTCCCTCAGCCGCTCCCCATCAGACCTGCTCTCCAGACCCTTCCCCAGCCCCGCTGCCCTTCTCTGGACACGCTTCAGCCCCTCAATGTCCCTTTCGTCCTGAGGGGCCCAAACCTGACCCCAGCATTCGCAGTGTGGCCTCACCAGTGCTGAGCACAGGGGCACCATCCCTGCCCGGCTCCTGCTGGCCACACTGGCCGCATGCTTCAATAAACACTTGCTTTTATTTGTACCTGCATCCTTGCAAAGGGGAATGTTTCTTATACTTCTTACCTCTGTTATATGAAAATTATTGCTTTAAAAAACTGATGAGTCACTATTGTAAATTTGTTACTGTATTTCAGGATGCAGCCTGTCTGATTCTCTACAGCATGGGTAATTATTCTAAGGAAACCTCTGGGAGAGGAATATTTTGAAGTGAAAATGAGATTAGGACATGAATAGATACCTGGAAAAGAATCTGTTCATAAACACATACTGAGAGTACTGAGAGAAACATAGTAGGAAACATCCTCTAGATAGCCAGCATGGTATTAAAAGAATCAAGAACCAGGCAAGTAAGAGGAAAAATGACAGCGGGGAGGAATCAATTTGTATGGTGGGTGCTCATATATAGAGCAGGACTGTACCATTCCCCAACAACCCTTAGGGACACATTTAGTCATGTCAGCAGAAGTGAAACCTGTCAACATGCAACTCTGGAAAACGAGATCTTTTATTTACCCAGAGCCAGCCTCTGTTAGCAGTGGAGTTTCAAGCTTTCTCAAATTATTTGCCAGCCTGCCTCAGCCCTGACCTGAAAGAACCAGCTTCAGAGGTGAGGATGTTGTTTATTCACCACGGTACCGCTACAAGCCTTTGCGCCAAGGCTGTGACTGACAAACCAGCCGTGGCGCTGGAAGTGTTTGTAACGGAGACGCCTGCCCACTGGGAGCCGGGCTGAGACTAGCACCTCATTTCACAGAGGTCAGAGAGGAGCTGACAAGTGGTAATAACTTTCAGCCACTACAGATGTGTGCCATGGTTGAGCCAGTAACCTACTGCTTTCAGTCTAAAACTCAATATCTTATTACAGACCCCTTTGCCATCCCATTTTAACCAATCTCAAGGTTTTCTAAATGCACATTACTTCCTTCATTGTATACCATACTTAATAATTTCTCATTTGAAATGCTGCACTTCTGGGTTGTGTGTGTTACTCGTTTTTCTGGTTTAGTACACAAGATCTATGGTCTCTGCACCTCCCTTAGCTGTGAACCCTTAGCAGGTGGAAAGGAGGTCGCACTTAACCTGTAAAGCACTAGTGCAATGTGTCATGGTAGTTTCAAGCTTAGCACTGAAAAAGGTACACTTTAGCATAATTACCCTGCCTATAGCAGCCCAATAAACTACGGATTTATTGCTGCACTGTGAGTGCATCCTAAGGGAGAAGTAAATACCCTGTGGTCTGGATCTGATAAACTACTAACCGTAGCAGAACGCAATTAGTCCTTTCAATCACAAATGCTACTAATGGTGACACCTCATCTGTTTCATACACACATAAATGCATAACAAAGGCGGCATTTTCATAGTTCTTTAGCTTTCCCCCCCTCCTCATCTTGCACTTTGTCATCAGAAAGGTTAGGGTTGAGTTCTTTTTAATGAAAAAGAAATTATTTTTCACTTTTTATTGGACTAATTGAATTTGCAGAAAGACTCCAATACATTTTTTGTTCTTGATATGTTATTAAGTAAAGTCATACGGCAGAATGGATGAAAAGACATTCGAGTATTTGAAATATGATCATAAAAGCCAGCCTTTCATGCACTTAATTAAACTGCCGTCTTTAATTTTGAATGCATTATTTCCACACTGGACTGATAATGTCTTATGCACTGCCCTTCTTATCTTTCTCTGAAGTCAGTAATATTAAAATCTGCCTTTTGAAATTAAGAAGCCAACAGCATTATGAATGTACTGTTATTTTGTCAAAAGCAGATACGGGTGCATTTTCTCTGCCATGCTAATGTTTCACTATCTTTGCATGGCTTATGGGCCAGTCAACTATTACGCACAAACGGAGGGAAAGGAAATTGCTTCTGTCCATTCCAATGACTTATTCTCTGGTTGGTTTATTTATAATGACTTAAACAAAATCTTTTGGTGATTTATGAAGACCTCCAAAAGAAAAATAAGCAAATGTCAAGGTCATAAACTGAAGCTTGTTAACATGCATATCATAAAAAATACAACAAAAAAATGAATCAAGGAAAAATGGTCACAACATATCCATTGGGAATATATGACTTTTATAAATTTCACAGTATTATGCCTTTGAAATAATCCAAAAATCCCATGATCTCCAGCCAGCTTTGGTTTTGAAATGAAAGATTTCCATAGTATATTTTCATTCTGAAATAAAAATTCTCTTAATTTGTATTGTAAAGCCTTGCAGCTGGAAGCAGAATTAATGCATGAACCAAGACATAAAGGGCTCTGTCCAACGAGCCTTGGGAGCAGCTTTTCAAAAGAGCCGAGCTCCCACTTTTGTTACCGAACAGAATTGGCCATCCCTCCTGAGGCTGAACACTATAAACCTTTAGGCACCTTTAGGACCACTGGGGACAGAGATAATTTCAAGTCCTGGCTAAGGCTCCCGCAAGTGGCATAGCTGTGAAAACACTATGACAAACATGTGAATGAACAGCATTACTCACGTGTGTAAAAGCTACTAAAACAGAGACTGAAGGATGGTTAATTTCATACTGAAAGAAAGTGAAAGCTTGGTATTGAATCTTGATTTTACTGACCTAGGGCAAGACTGAGAACCTTAACAAGTAATCTTCAATGAGACCAAAATATAAGTAAGATCTTTCAAGTTAGTTAAGGTCTGTGGGACTGGAACTTTGATCAGTAACACTAAAAACGTACAAATTTATGCTGCAATTGGAGATGTATGATACACTTATCTAAATTGGATCAGGACTGGTAATGTCTTCGTGTCCTGGCATTAGACTGCATACAAAGCTTCTAACAGCAGCCTTCAGTTAGGCAATAGCTACTGCTGGTGTAAGATGCAGCAAATGAAAAATAGACTAACAAAAGTAATTCTGTTTCATGAGTTTGAGAGTGTCGGAGAACATGATGGGGTCTATTGTCTGGGAACTAGAATCTGTAATGCAAGGGACTGTTACCAGGACATGTAGATGTTAAATTGGATTTTGGTGCTATCAGCATAAATGACCATGTTGCTACCTTTATTTAAAAAAAGAAAGTTTCAAAAGAAATAGTACAGGAACAGGTACTTTGTATACTTCTGTGTACTTGAATTTCAATGAAAAGCCATGCAGAATCATATTAGAATTAGTGTAAAAAGTCTTAAATTATAAGCCCTCTGCAGAGAAACACAGCCAAGAAATTTGAAAACTGGCATTCAGTTTTGGTCCAAAAAGTTCCCATAGGAACCATGATAGCGTTTAGACATCTAACTCCTCAAATGAGATTGCCAATCAGGTAGTTAGGTTCTTAAAAGGTACCAATTATGCACAATGATGGCCATGGACTAAGATGACATTTCTCTTAAGTATCAAGACTTGCATAAAATGGCATGTCTAACAAGCAATCATATGGTTGAATGGTTGATGATGCATTTAATCTGAGCATAACTTTTTTTATGGACATGAAGAGCTATTTCATGTTCCACTTTCTAGTTTTTCTACAGAAATGTGATGCTGTTGTGTACAGATTTCTAATATGGCTGAACTGTGCCCTGTGAAATTAAAGACAGTATCTGGACTGCTTTGAAACTGAGTTAAGACATACCTAATCAGTGTGCCTTCAAATACCAACAGCTTTCAATTATTTGAAATGGCAGCAAAAATACAGTTAGGAATCGCTACACAGCCAGTGAGATTTTCTGATACGACTCACACAATAAGGCAAACACCCCTAAAAAGTCAGTGAAAGTTGAGGACTTAATTTTTGGGGGTATCCAGAGAAAAACTCATAGTGTGACTGACGGTTGCCTACGCAGCACTCTATTTCTTTGCACGATGTAAACACATCTGCGCTTATATCTTTTCTTCCTACTGTTAGCATTGTAAAAGACTGATAGAAGATCCATACTGCATGAGTAAGTCCAGAGTCATGTCTCAATGTCTCACCAGATCGCGTGCAGACATATCTACAAAAGCTTTAAAATAGTCAATGCAGATGCTAATAAATATCTAGCCTCAAATCATTGATATGAAAGTTGGTTTTGTATGTTTTAACTCAAAATGTGACTTCCATGGAGTATTTTGAGTTCATGTATTCTTTTCACATAATGCTAAGGAAGCCTTGGGGAACACAACCCTGGCTACACTGGTATCTGGGTCATGTCAGCCCGCTATTTTCACACTCGGTAGTTTTTCTCTGCTAACAGAGCTCTATCAACAACAGCAACAGTGGAAGAAACAATTTAGGCACTTCACTGTTGGAAACACAACAGTTATCATGTTTAGACACTATATTCTCTTCTAGGAGTACAGGGGTAGTTAAAAGTAGCCATCCATCTACACTACATTGCCAGTGTGTACTTACAGAAGCTGGTCAGAGACATTGTTCTAAACTGGTAAAACATTTTTAAGATGGAAGAGTTGTTTAAACACATCTCAAAGAGAAAAAAGTCATGAAGATTTAATCCTTTTCTTCCAACCTTCCCTTTCCAATTTGCAGCAAATCTCAAGATTAGCCTAAATGACCCTGATTACATTTTCCAAGCATTCAAAAACTCGTAAAACAAACAGATTTGGATATCTGAGATTATGGTGAGTTTAGATTGTCCTTGAAAATGAAGATTCATATTAAAGCAGTGGAAAAGTTCTTAAGAATATTTCCAAGTAAAACCATTGCTTGAACATTGGTGCTTAAAAGATAAAATCATATTCTTTGGTGAACAGACCACCCAAAATCAAAGAATTAAACTGATGTTGTCCATCCTACCTTGAGCTTTCTGAGTTCTGAAATTTTTAAATCCCTCTTTGGAATAACTGAGGTGTATTTTTTTTCTTTCAGAACTGGGAATTTGAAATAGTTTTTACTTTAAGATTTAAAGGATATAATAAACTAAACAAGTTGGATATAATAAAAATATTTGTTCAGGTAAATAAAATTTCATTTAATTTGTGAAAACCAACAGGAAATTCCTCAAGAAATATTTTCCTTTCTAGTTTGATTTTTTTTCCAGATTGACACCAAATTTGACTTGATCTAAAATAGAACAAGTTGCACAAGGAAGAACAAGGATGATCAAACACAAAAAAGTACACTTCCACATGCTATGTGAAAATGGGCTTTGAATAAATCAGATGAAAGTCAGTTTACTTGTAAATAATATAATTTGTTTAGTGGCGCAGCTAAGGAACAAAGCATTGATAATCAACTGACAAAAAAAATGCCAGACACACAAATCAAAAAGTGTTAAGACTGGGAGACAATGAGACTGCATGTTTTCACTTGTATTTAGAAAGTTCACCTAATGGTATGAAAAACTAAAGGTAGGAAATCTCCTTTATTTAGAACTCCAGTGGTTTGCATCTCAGTCATTAGAGCAACGGAATATTTAGGTAAATGCTCTTACATAACAAAATCAAATTAGAAACAAATATGAAAAAAAGGAATTTAATTTGAACTATTAGAATTTTTTTTTTCCTTTTTTTAAGAACATCAGAGACTTTAGATTCTGGCAATATTTATCAAATTTCCAAAGCAGAAAATTCAGCCATTCTAGAGAATCCAGCTGCCACACAGATGTAAGCTACAGTGTGCTGGGAGGCAGAACAGTCTTTAGGAAGAGTGGAGCATAAACTGTCCCTTTTCCCATGCTCATTATGAATGGTAAAAAGACTTCTGTACTCATTTCTTCTTATTAAATTAAGCTTCCCGCCCCATCAAATTAATACATATTATCTACGCCCTTCTATGCCAAGATGCAGAAATTACAAGGCCATTTAATTCCTAGAGCAAGCAATAGGGTATCCATTGCCATATAGATTTCCTCTCAAGCTGACAGAGTGGAAATTCATTTATTCTAAATTTTACTAGAATATTTACGGTTTACCATTTAGCAGCAGTTTTTAATCTGCTTGCACTATCAGTTATGTAACCCAGAAAGCTCAATTCCAACTTTTTTACCCGCTTCTACATTTTTGCTGGCTTATAAAATTATGCAGATACAAAATGAGTGAGCAATTATAGTAAGAACAATTTTTCTTCATATTTGAGCTGGAAAAAACCCTGCCTTTGAGAATGTGGGTTTGCTAATTTCTGGCACAATTACCTTTCCTCTGAACCATCATGAATAAGGCCTTATCTCTTAAAACTTCTATTTGAATCATAGTCATATTGAGGTCAATTTGGAACTGCAATGATGCCTACAGAATTTCCTTCATTTTACTCCCATGGAACTAACTGTAAAATGTAGGACTGCCTAGGATCTCTCCTTGGATATTGGTTTTTCACCAATTTCTCTATTTTTCAGCTTCATATTTGCCTGAAGGAGAATACAGCAAGAAAACAGGAGAATAAAGGACGAAAAGAGCATTGTAGAAGTTCCCAAATTGTTTGGAGGGAGCTATGCAGCCAGACTGTGCAGTATGTGGTTAGGCTAAGTAACATGTTCTCTCTTTAAATTACTGTACTTCAAATATGGGCTGTGAGAAATAACGCTTCATGCTTTCTAATGATACTGCTATGAAAATCTAAACACAAATTTCTGTCTCCTCCCTCATGTTTTTTTTCCCCCTCCATATGCTGTTTTTCTAATCAGAAAATGTGTGCATACTAGGTGATTTGGCAGCAGGTACCCTCACTGCAGGCATAAATCCCATTCAGACAGGCGTATTCCACTACATTTTGTGTGCAGGCTGAACTCTGTTAATGGTTCAACCAAAGTAAATGGAACCAGTCGAGAGGGAAGATACCAAAATTTGGGTGTGCTGCTCAGAATATGACATATTTGAAAACTGGTCTCATAGATGCCATATGCTGACATTTTGTTTAAAAGAGGTCCCAAATTTCCCATGAGTTGAAATTTGCTATGCATCTTCTGTATGTATTGGCATATAGATATTTTTCAAAATTTATAAAATAAAGTCTTTAAGAGTTACAATCCTTCATTCGTTCACTCAAATAATATATGCAGATCCTATTTTTGAGTAATTACATTTCAAAAGAGCACAGCTCTTTCAGCATATCAAATTGCTACTGACATATGCCATCCATCTTAAATACTGTTTTCAGCATTCTAATTTCTTTTTCTAATCATGAGTCCATGATGACAAATTAAAACAATATTTTGTGTGCAATTCATATTTTACTGAAATTTAAAATGGCAAGAAATGGATGAGCATTCAATTTATTTTCTCTTCTCAATTAATACAGCAATTAAGATAAGGGGTATAAAACTGGCTAAATTGGGTTGCCATGGCAACTAATTGCCTGATTTCTTCAAAAATAGCATGTTTTAGGTGGAATCAATCTCTGGTAATTTAATTATGTACATCATGAAGCAAGAAGACAGGTTAGATACATGTAAGGAAAAGTTCTAATTGCAAATTGTTACACGTATCTTTGTTACTCCAGTTTTTTCTAGATGTTGTCTGTTACTGTTCATTAGACATAGTACAGAAGGATAATTTTTCTTTTTAATGACTAGGAGTATCGAGACTTGCACAATAAATGAGATTCAGAATTGCTGGGGTGTAGTTCAGCTGGTCTTGGAAACAAGGAAAAGAGTGAAAACTAGACCCAGACTCACTTCTTCCTCATTTCGCTTTACATGTGCATGAAGCAGTGCCACTAACTAGCTAGTGCCGCTAGCTAGCTAATTTATACATGTGCAACTGGCCACAGCCGTAGAAGCAATTGCCAAGTTGGGTTTTGGCTTTTTTTTTTTAAACTGGCCAGTGTAGCTCAACGCAAACACTGAAATCACACCAATCTAGAGAGACCTTTTTATAGTCCTCCATAGCTCTTAACCTTTATCTTGCTCAAATACGTGTACCCCATTAAACAAAGGTGGCTGCCCCTGCAGCTCAGCCCTCCTGTTGGACATCCTGCCCGTGACTGTGGACGCCTGCCGCGCAAATGCTTATAATGTCAAACGCTGGGGATGGTGGTGTCATGTAGGGAGCAAACCACTTCCCGAAAAGAAAACACTTGTTTTCAGTCATGCAGTATTGCTGTAAGAAACAGTGCTTGCTGTGGTTTAGTGCATTTAAAGCTACATCAGTTAAATTTTTGAACCCTTAACTCCATCTCTGAGTATCTTTAACTTCTGGAAGACATGCCACATTTTTAATGATGTTTATCCTCCTCTGTGTTTAATGGAGTAGAAGTACTTATATTCCCAATTTCTGTCTCTGTAGCTCCCTGGCAATGGGAATAGCAGGGGAAGAAGCTGGCACACTTGCACTAACGTGAGTGGGAGAACGTTGCTACCTGGCTTTGTGTGGGTGATACTCCGCCCCAGTGGCATGAGAAAAGTGGAGCTGATAACTGCATTTAACCAAATCAGCAGGACTGGGCATTAGTGTTTCATCGTTTGTCACCGGCAGCTGAAGGTCACAAAGATACAAAGGTAACCAAGGTTTTTCTTCTAAAGAGAGAAAAAGTTACACAATGGGGACATTAACTAGGGTATCGTCCCCCTCCACAATAACATGAGTGATTATTGCATAACTAAGGTAAATCTGGATATATTTTATTATTCATCCCTCTTAAAGGAAGGGAAGAAATCAATTTTAGCTTTTCTAGTTTTCACACATTTCCAGATTCTTTTTTAGCTTCACCTGCAAAATTTTAATATTTTATTCCTCCCTTACTTCTTCTAAATTGTGACTCAAACTCTCAGAATACAGGGGAAAAAAGACCATTCCTGGTGAGTTTTTAGCTTGACTGACCTTATGAGAAAAACATTCAGGTGTTCTGCTTTACGATAGTCATCCCAAATACTCCAGTGTGTCATAGAATCTGTAGGAGGATGCTAAAACATGGTCACGCAGCAAATCTCCTGGAAGGTCTGTTCAAAGCACATTTCTCAAACTCAAATGATTTCTTGTCTGTATTTAACATATGTGTGTTTTACAGATATACTCCCAATAATTGCACTGTATGCTTGTGATATTGCATTGGTTTTAGTGACTAGAAAGCTAAATTCAGGAAATGATCACCATTATTGGCACTTCTGTTAATTGAATGAAACCTCTGATGTTTTCCAAGCTTGCATAAACCTGACTTTGTCCCATTATGAGCTCATTCTCAGATTAAACACAGTTCACGACACTCTAATGTGTTAACTCTACTTCATGATATTTCCTACCAGTGTTTAATTTCTTCTTTAATACACCAGAGACTCCATATCCACACAAGTTTTTAATAAAAAAGAGTTTTCAAATTCTAAAGACACTGCCTTGACCTTTACTGAAATCAAAAGTACAGAGAAAATGAGGGTATTCATTCAAAAAAAAGTCCTTTTTACAGTGAAATTTCCCCCAATAGAAGGTGAAGCCTTATTATCTATAAAATTAATACTGTGTCCATCAAATTTGCTCTTACACATTGTTTCAATTATGTTTGGGAAGGTACAGGAACTGTTTAGATCAGAAATAACAAAATTCATACTTAACTACATTTCTCTGCAGTTATTTTGATAATGCTGAAAAATAATATCATAAAGTTAAAAAAGAATATCATAATCAACTAAATTATTTCCTGCAGTGGAATGACTCCATTCTCTATGGTCCATTCATGATTACTGTCCTACGGGCTAAGAATAGCTTTGTGATTTACTGAAAGAGAGATAAAGATGTGATGGATTTATATAAAGAACTACCAAGCACGAAGCTCCTGGTTTTACTTCTGACAGAAATCTTCAACGTTTTACAAATAAGAAAAACACCTCGGCACTTGTCGCCTGCACTGAAGCGTAATAACAGGAAGCCATTGCCTGCTGAATCCAGCGGCAGATTCTCTATTGACGTCAGGGAAAGGGTGTGAAAAACGATCACTGAGTTTTGTTTTCAGCTGTCTCCGCTCTTCACCCAAGATAGCAGACGAATGAAAGGTCATTTTAAAAAGAGGTGGTCATGGAATATGATGGGACAACAGTATCTTTTCTGTGATTACATCAACTCTATAGGCTACAAATACTAATAGAAAATAACATGTTTATTTCCTGGTTTAGTGTATGGCTAAGGTCCCTCAGCAAGGTCTAAGGTCCAAGCTTTTATTTGATTTTAGAACCTCGCCTTATTATAAATACTGTTAAAAATTAGCACACAACTCACAGACTCCCCGCCGCAGTAGGCATCATGTTTGCAATCCCTTATACTGACAATTAACAACGTTAACACTGCTGAAACTCCTGGTAGTGCTGTCAAAAGCTGAACTTGGGGAAAGATGGACTGGGTGTTGTTGACATGGCCACATGGACGTTCAGGCCTCTAACTGAGCTGGCTTGTCCAGGAAGCCTCGCGAGCACCAGTGTGGTGCTGGGCCAGGACGGAAGTGCTCTGTGCTATGCTCGGAGCTGCGCTGTGTAACAACCCACACTGCTGTACTGCGCAGCAGCCATTAGCTGAGCTCTTCTGCATTCCCCGGTTAAAAAAAAGGAAAGTCTATGGCAGCTCTGACTTCCTCAGTGCATGTGCAAACACATCTCAGATTTGACTCAGAGATAAGATAAGGCCAAAGGAAAGAATAGCTTACACTGAATGCTTTTGAAAAAAGTATCTCTGATTGAATATGAAGTTTTTTCCCTCTCCTCTCTTTTTGCCCCAAGTCTGTTAGCTCAAGCAAATGACTTGCTCTATTGGAAATGCCCATGCATTTTCAATTTACCCCCTATCTCATTTGGCAGTTCTTAATCCTGCCTCTGGCTGCCCTCTCACATAAAAGTCCTAACCATCTCACTGGTATTAGACAGGCTACACTTACTAACCTGAAGAAAGAGATGGCTTTTACTTCGCAGTTTGTGGACAATGCTGCTTTAAAGAGAACGCGTAGAGTTATGTTCAGGCTGATTTTTTCCTTTTAAGTTAACATAACCTTCTTTGAAAGTTGTGAAAGGATTCCGTCTTCATTTCATATTACTCTACCACAATTGGACTTGTCATCTAATGTAATATCCCTTTTCAAGATGGACATTAGCAACGATAGCTGGAAAAATGAAATGGGTTTCATGGCTTTGTTAGCTAGCATTATCAGCGGCCTGGAAATAAGTTGGGGAACCTCCTTCCAGGGATGTTATTAGGCCCAGTCATAACCGCAGGGGACGAGACAGACGCCCAGACCTACCCTTTGAAATCAGTTCTAAAACTTCCTTGGCTGCTTTAGCCACAGTCTAGACTGAGACTTCAGACTGGCAGCACGTATGTGCAAAGAAGCACTGTTCCCTCTGCGAATGGGAGCGATCAAACCGCAAGTGGGCAGGGTGTGAACCGAAGCTTGCCAGTCTCACCGCAGGCCTGCCCGAAGCAAAGCGGTGCTCCCCAGCAGGCCCCAGCACCGCTCCTCTCCACTCCCACAGGTTCCACCCTTGCCGCTTTATACAGACAGGCAGATAATTCTTCCAGTTACCTACCTGCCTCTAAGTTTAATGTGTTCAGAAGCTGTCTGGTAATTAATCCAGGGGTGATGCAGACCACAAGGTTAATACCAGCTATTTAAGTTCTGCTATTTATTGCCATTTCCACATGTGGCTGAGATACATACAGTGAAGTGGTACGATACTCCTGAATGATCCTTATTAACACCTTAGCATGCCAGTACTAAATGCACACATGTGGTTTCTAATTACTTCATTCAAACAAGTCAATAACATTGGAGTAGATTAGCTCCCGTGCTAACAGTACCGTAGAATTACAAATAAACACAATAGCAGCCACTTGAATTAGATGCTGACTCAGCACCTCAACTGAACAGGAGTCCTTTTCCCTAACCCACGTCAAATACCTTCTCTTGCTCTGCTGTTCAGTGCACAGACACCTTTCCCGTCTCTCATTTTTCCAGAATGGAAAAAATTCTGGGAATTAAGAGGGGTCACCTAGCAGTGAGGGTCTTGGCTACTAATAGATAACGCAACGTGTGTTGCAGCCCTAAGCGCCACATAAAGGTACACCCAAGAGTCCACTTTCGTTCAGGCTGGTTTCCACAGCTGGAAATATTCAGCTTTTTGTTTCATCCATTTGTTTTGAAGATATCTGACTCTACCTTTAAAACATATGCAACTTTGTCCTTCTGATAATCCCTCAGTAATTTTAACCTCATGTTTTACTTTCATTGTACAATGACGTTTACCAGTTTACCAGATTTTAAGATACATTTAAAAAATCTTTATCCAATAGCAAGTAAAAGACAGAAATAAGTTAAGTGCTACATTTTCCCATGGAAATTTCCTAAGAAAGATACGTATATGAATATATAAGTAAATCATCATCTCAGCAGAATTTTTTTTCTTTTTTACTTAAGGCGATATTTTCTTTTTCCTGTCAGGCCCTGCAAATGTTCCCTGAGTCATGTGGTTACAAAAGTATAGAATTACCCTCCTAAAAAGAACATTTTGCAATTCATCACCAGGCCTAAACCAGCTGCAGCTGTGAAAAAGCGTTAGCATATTAGCTGTTATATTACAGACAAATCTTTTATTTATTTTGTGCCTTTAGCTCTGGAGATTTGGACTGTTCAAGATTTTCTCTTGCTGAAATTCACTCACTGAATTTTCACTAGATAGTTTAATTTTGATTATATTTGACAGAAGGAACTTTAATCCACACAACATGTAAAAAATATTGCATTTTAACAAGGGTTTTTTACTTATGTTTTCATTGTCATTGTATTGAATAGAATTCAGCATATCGGGGATGAGTTGTTATTGGTATTTAGGTGCCTTAGGCTTACTAACTGCTCAAATATTATGAAGAAATTAACTCTGATAAAGATGATTTATTACTTTCCAAGAATGTTCATAGACTATTTGCACTTAGCATTAAGATCTCAGTGTAGGAATAAATGTGTGAGCCGTAACCTTAAAACAAAGCTGTTCTAAGTTTCAAGTTTTAAGTTAATACCTCTATTTTCTGTTTGTCACAATGACCTCTAGTACCTTTAGGTGGCCACCTAGCGAAGTGCTGAAGCGTATGCTTAGCTTTACAGGTGCACCTTTCTGAACAGAAGATTTCAGGCAGGGAATTAATGAATACGATCCACAATAGTTACTCACCACTGTCTATTGCCAGAAAGAGAGCAGTGTATATATTATTCTGAACATAAGGAGATTCCCGATCCAGGATAGCAGTGGTGCCGATGGTACCGTTGGTAGGGTTAATTTCTAGCCAGCCTGCTGGATCCTTGTAAACTGAATACCTAAATAAAAATACAGAAGTTGTTAACAAATTATATATCTAGACTTAAAACAATTACACTACAACAAAAGAATATGTCTTTGCATTTACTGGCTTTCATGGGGTGGACCTCTCAATACTTAAAAAATACAGTTTTAACCTTGTGCCTTCCCTTTGAGATAGTTCGTTATTGTTAGGCTTATCTGACAGATGGACATAGAGAGCGAGGCTTGAGTCACTTTCTTTGGATACCTATGTCCCAGTGCTTAGTACAGAAATCAGTATTTAAAATATTATGCAGGACCTATTTCTTACTGCTGTGTTATACAGCCAGAGTACCCGAACACTTTCAATGGACCTCCGCATCACACTGGTATTTGCAGACTTTGTGAATCCTCTCACAGTCCCCCTTCTTCCTGACACAAAACTCTGGCTGGACTAGGAGTTACATTTTTAATTTATTTTTTTAGTGTTTTTATTTTTTTCTTATAATTAGTCATTTTGGGTGAGGCTGGAACTGTAATAAATTGTGGGGTATGGTAGCAAAAAGAGAGTTAGACTATGGATTCATTAGGTCTAAGGGGAGCTGGTTATATGCAGACCGGGTTGCATACATTTGTTCTGCAGTCTGTGATCTGTAGTTTTCTGCTCCTGATGATTTCAAACATGCTCAGAATCTTGGAACAATTCAACCAAATACATGTCGTCTAAATAAGGATTTGAAAATGCTGTCTGTCAAGATCCCTCCACACAAAATTCACTGTTGAGCTTTCTTTGCATTAATCAGCACAAATATTTAGACCTTGACACTGGAAATATTTAGAGAGATTGTGGAGTTTATGCACTAAGAACTGCCCTACTTGACTGAAGTAATAAACATAAGAATGTTCATGATTAGGGCCTAATTCTAAACTCAGTTAAATATATTAGGTCATATAACAACACAGAGCTGAATTAACTGGTACCAATTCCCTCTCCAATGAAATGTGTTAATATTTTAAACCAAAACTCCAATGATATAATCAATACTTAGTATAATAACCTGTTTATCTTTTTTGTAGCGAATTGTTATAGGTCACAAACAGCCACACAATCTTCTATAGACATTTTAAATTATAAGCAAGTGACATGAAACCTGCTATTGTTTAATGAGTACGTGCCTAGCCAGCGCCTCATAGGGGCATTCATTGGAAAGGTGTCCTGTGTGATAACGCTGCCAAAAATAATTTATCTGTGCAACTATTTCCTGAGGGAATATTCAAAACCAACAGATTGTTAGGAGGGTAAAAAAAAGCAAGTAAAATGAATTAAAATGGCAGTTGCTAGAAGAGGAAAGAATAAATTGCAGGCCAACAAAGAAAGACATGGTCTCATTGAATGCTGATTTCAGAGGCTTGCTTTGGTTTCTTTTGCCGCCCGGAAAGCGGAAAAATAAGTTGTGATTAGTTGCTAGATCCCTCTAGCAGACTGTGAAGGATGTCCATCATGACAACTAACGACGAGGGCGCGATGTGCGCTGTCCTGTCCAGCTGCCTCCGCCCCCTCAGTCCTCATTTCAGACCTCTCAGTCCCGTGTCACTTGTGCTTCCTCACTGTCCAGTTATTTTGATCAGGCAGAGTTTGAGAACTTTGGATTTTTGCTGGGATCTCAGAAAAGCTAGGCAGAGCCACAGCTCTGAGCTGTCAGGCGTCCGAGATGGCCAGTAGCATCATTTATTATTCATGCAGCAAATTTTACTGTGTTTGAGCAGTGGGTCTGATCACTGGCCAAAGGTAAAGGAAAAACAAAAGCAAATGACAGTGCACGGCTCAAGCTTAAATTCTGTCATTACGACGGCACTGGGAAAGCCTATTGACTGAACGGAAGAATGGATCTCCTCCGTCCCTCATCCCAGGAACTTCCCCTCCACCATTTGAAATAATACCGTGGGAAGGTGTTATTAAGCAAAGATGGTTTTTATTTTTCCCATGTAAGTTAGGAAAGATTAGAACAGATTTGATTTATAGTAGCCTTTGAATAATAAATTTCGGGCATGGACACCACACTATTCAGCAGGAAGAAAGCTTGATTGTTAAAAAGGGAAAAGTTCTGAGCAAATTTTTTTCCTCATGCATAAATGAGGCAACGCACACACAGGTACTCAGGCCTGAGAAATACAGGACAGAAACACAGCCATATTTTCCCTGCTCACAGATCAGGTATCCATTATAACTGGATTAGCTGGAGGCAGAGCAGGACTTGAATTGATGCCTTAGAAAGCACAGGGCTCCAGAATCCCTATGAATTTGCCATGTGACCCAGAGGTCCATTTAAATTATTCTATAGATTGACATCATGCTTCAAAGATTGATAAAGTACTCCTATTTCAAAAGAATGAGAGTCCAAAGGAAAAATACTGAGTTTTGTCTTTGAAAAACAAAATTGCTTTTAGCAGAAAGCCTTATCTTAGTTCATCACAGCGATACTTCTCTCACCAAAAATCATCAGTTGCCTCAAAATTTCTTTGGTGTACCTCCAGGGGAAGTGATATTATCCTACAGAAGATGAACGTGGCTGATTTCCGAGGTGCTAACAGACAGGCAACACTGTCCACCTGACTACTGTTCTTCACCGAGACTTTGCTTTAGGCTTGAAAATGCAACCTCCTCAGGGCTGCTGAACCAGACTGAGTTTTCCACGGCATGTAGGAACACTGGTGTTCAGGCAGCCAGTTTCAGAGTCAAATATTCAATATATACCGCCATGAAAAATTCCTCATTTTTATGAACTATTACTATGTTAAAATAAATTAAAGGACCAATTTGGAAACCAGAACCTTTTGGAATTTATGGGAAAAAGAGACAAATATGAAAACACTTGGCTCATTCATGCTCCCACAAAAGTCACTCACAGTTTTACCACTGGCTTCCCCAGGAGCAGAACTTATCCCTTAGGGAATGCGTGGAAAAGAATCAAAGGCAAACGCTAGCGCTTAGTGAGACATTCCATCAATCCAACATGTCCTTCCACTTAATAACCATTTAAACATTAATCAATACCTGAGCTTTATCGCCCATAAAAATGAGTTACTAGAATAGTAACAATGCAGATCATTATTTCATTTCATTTCTTTGTTTCTTTTTTATTGTTGTTTTTATAACTTTGCAACAAAGGTATGCACAGAAATATGAAACAAGGGCAGCCTAAACAATTCCTAGTCTATTGTAAAACTGCAAATTCTCAATTAACCCCGAAACAATTTAAGATTCAACACTTCTAAAGTAATGAGAATTTAAAATGGATTGTATTATGTTCCCTGATTGCTCTACAAAGCACTGTTGCCTGTGCAAATAAAAAACTGAATTGTATAACCTGTGATTTGGCACAGGATATTGTAAAAGTAGTACTTTTCTCTCCCACCACATTTTTTACTTATTTTAAGAGTATATTGCAGTACAGTTAAGATGATTGTTCTCTGTTGATTTTTTTGAGGGCTCTGCTACCAAAAGGTTTAGAATAGACTCATTAAGAAAAGCGCTATAAAAAAATAGAAGTACAGAATACAAAGGTTCACTTCCTACTTTAGACTTCAGTGGGATCTGCTGATTGCACCACAGTTTTGAAAATTAGACCATTTTTTCAGGTGGTTAAACTGGTACTCACGTGCTCAGTTTTTAAAGGCATAAGTACATTGATTATCTGTATGGATGTATACAGATCTATGTTCTCTGGTGTGCCAATTACTGCTTATTCTGGGCTTATTCTACATTGCACTAGTGAAATTTAGTACTGCTTTCTGGGGGTTTTAAATTTCATTGCCAACATGCCAACAGGTTACAGTTCCGAGGGCTTATATGACAACAGGGCATGGGCAAGTGGGTGTAACTTATTTTGACTGTGACCTCCTTGCACTAGGTTCATGTTCTTGCCCTATCTATAAGCCAAGCAGTGCAAAGGAAGTAGAAGAAACAACTCCCTTAGACTGGAAATTCTCTGCTGCAAAGTTTAAACATACACCTTAAATATAGACCTACAAACAGATGCAGAGAGGCTATAGATGCAGAACAAGAGAACACAAATCAAAATATGCACTTGGCCTATTTGGTGCAGGACTAAAATAAAGCAGCAAATATATGGAAATCATTTATAATTTATAAATGACACCTTCCCCTTCCTGTAACACAGGAAAATAATTCAGAGAACACCTCCCGGGGTTGCTAGCAGACATGCATAGTGCTGGTGGCTGGCAGCTTCATTAGCACACAAGATCATTACACAGAACAGTGGTGATAACATGGACACAGAAATCTAATCAGAGCCACAACCTTGCACTAGCCACAAAAAGAATTTCACAGCCGACAGTGCAATGGCCCAGGGTGTCACAGGAGAGCAGCCAGGCATCTAGGCACAGAGTCAGATGCTGCTCTTGGCAAGGACTTCCAGAGCCTGGTAGTTGCCAGGCTTTTCCCATGTGAAGTCAAGGGGTCTTGGCTCTTATGCTTTAACAGAAAGAGAAGGAAGGCAAAATGAATCAGTGCCAAATGAGTGCTGAATGACACATCTGCGCCTGTTTGATGTGCGGCATTGACAGCAGTTAAGGTGAGCAATCTAGATAGGCTTGTCAGGCTGGCGGTTTTCAGCCTTGCACATCTGGAGACTGCTCAAGTCACGCTGTACAGAGACTGTATGACCAGAAAGACGCAACAGAAAAGTAATGGTACAGTGGCGTTGGCCCCGTGAAATATCTGTCTGATTCTGCAGTTAGGCTTTGCGCAACAGGGCGAGAGACCGTAGGCAGCAAGCTGGCGCTGCGGTGGACTCGTGAGCAAGGCTGGTCTGGCTGAATTAGGACTTGGAGAATTGGACCTTGAGTCCCAGCTCTGTCGCAATGGAATTAGGGAAGCCCTTTAATTCATGCTATGCCCTCAACTCAGCTTTAAAATGGTGAGGATGTATTTCTGCCTTGAAAAGCTGTTAAAAGGATAAAATCTGTAAATCATTGCAAAAGGACCGAGAACATAGAGCAATGAGGGACAACAAAAGTACCGAGATACACAGAATAGAAAAGAATAATTTTAATAGCTTTCTAAAGATGCAGAAAGATATTTACTGGCATTTTCAAATTGTATAGTTGCTCATCTCCTTAATTTTTTAAACTATGTTTAAAATAGAGTTAGACTCAGATGAATAAAGATTCATATTCTCTGCGATACATACATATATGTGTGTGTATACTTACTGGTCTTGGGTGAAACCAAAAGTGTCAAAATACTGATAGTAACCATTTTCATAGTGTTTCAAGCTGACTGGCAGGAGTCAGTATCAGAAATATAACAAAGCTTATTCATACATTAGATTTCCAGATCATATTTGCTGCTTTTATGGAACCTGCTCCCACTGTAAGTGAAAAACTATCACTTGAACAGACCCAGTATTTCACCTGAGAAGTATAGATACACGTTTGTATTTTGAATGAAAAGCATTCACGTTATCCGCATTTCTGAATCCATGGCAGTTCACCTACAATTAGGTAACATATTAAAGTTATCACCTCTGTCTTGCTCCTGCTGGGATTATACCATAAAATGGCAGTCTCTGAAATTTTTCTATGAGCTCTTCATAAACTATTCAAGTCAAATGATCAGTGGGGAATGTAACTTCGTATTGTCTGTGCCTAAAAGCTCAGCAAGAAAACTCCCTTTTGCCTCTGAATGAAAAAAAATCTCTAAATACAGACATTATGTAATCTTTAAAGCAAGCCGATATGAATTTCATCTCATTATATCAATTCCACCTGAAAAATCAAGAGCAAATGCTTCTGGAAAAAGATTCACAGGTATTTTGGAGAGATTGGTGTAGCAATTACAGCATAAATATATGCGCCTGTGTAAACAGTGGTGGTTCTAAGAGAAAGACAAAGCCAGTTCCCAAAATACGTGTAACATTAAAAACCTGGATTACTACTGCATTGTGCTTCATATGCTTTATGTACGATGACATAATGTAGAGCTTTAGAGATCAACCTGCTTCCCATCATGCTCCAGCTTTTCCACTGTGCTATCATTACCTTTTGCCTGCATTAATTATGGCAGCATATGGCACCAGAAAGAGTAGAAAGAAAACCTTATTGCAACGCAGCAATTCTCCAGCTGAAATATCCTCCAGACTCATTAATGATGACACGCTGCAATTTTTCTGCTGTTTGACTCTATGATAACAAAGGTATTCCAGCTCCCACACTGTTTCAGGTTATAAGCTTTGGGAGAGCAACTTACATTTCACATACGTATATTCACAGACTTGCACAGCAGGGTCTCTAATTGCTAAACCATGCTGAATGAAAACAATAATAGTAATTCTCTAACATATACTAACTACATCTAACATTCTCTAACTATATTAACATATGATTTTGCAACAATATTTTCTGTGCAACTTCCAGGCTTGTTTTTTTTTTTTTTTTATTTTAGGATGTTTGTGTCAGTAAAAGCATTGGAAGAATGAATTTGGAGCAGTTGTGGGTTTTCACTTTTCAGATACCGAAAAACAATGTTGCTGAATAAAATGTATTAATTTCAAGGTGCAAGTGACTATACAGGTTGTTTTCCATTTTATACCCAGATATAAAGCTACTGCCTAAAATCTGCTGCTGCAGCCCCCAAACGCTCAGTTGTACAGGTCAGTAACACAGGATCCGTGGTCCTTGTGATTAGTGTGACAAAGTGTGTCCTAACAATAGAAAGGGGGCATTATTAGGGATAACTGAATTCACCATAGTAACAAAAAGTTCTGTCAATAAAATAAAATAGAGAGACTGTCAGTAAGACTCGTATTTACCTTATCTCATTAGCTTAAAGTATACTACCAGTAAGCAGTTCTGTGGGAAACCAGTTATTCAAATGGACTTTTCAATACTTTCCTTTCAATACTACTTCACAGAATCCCAGAACGGT
>VZTV01113428.1:0-24522 GCA_013400875.1 Anhinga rufa | reverse complement strand
TATAAAGCTGGGGGAAGAAGGTGAGGGGGGACGACTTTGGGAGTGATGGCGTTTGTCTTCCCAAGTAACTGTTACGCGTGATGGAGCCCTGCTTTCCTGGAGACGGCTGCACACCTGCCTGCCCATGGGGAGCAGTGAATGAATGCCTTGTTTTGCTTTGGTTGTGTGCGTGGCTCTTTCTTTCCCTATTAAACTGTCTTTATCTCAACCCATGAGTTTCCTCACTTTTACTCTTCCGATTCTGTCCCCCGTCCCACCAGGGGGGAGTGAGTGAGCGACTGTGTGGTGCTTGGTTGCTGACTGGGGCTAAACCACGACATAAACACATTACTTCAAGAAACAACAGCATTATGGGTACCTTCCACTTCGTAACTGAACCAGATGCTATGTTCACAAGTCACAGGTTTTAGTCAGTCAGGGATGTGGCAACATGGAATTTTGTTGCTCTGACTTAAGTACAAACTTATTTAGGAAGGTTTAGGAAATTTAGAATTTTACTTATTTGGAAAGTAAGACATTTTACTTATTACAGTTACCAAGATCTTGTGAGGATTTTCACTTTTTGCTGTATGTTTGCTTTAGCTTGTCCAAGGAGGTGAACACCTTCACTTCTCAATAAGGACAGGACAACAAAGAGAGCTGGAAACAGAAGCGCAAGCTGCATTTTAACATGTGATACTCTGTGAGGTTTCTCAGAAAGAGCTTCCCTGATAGCAGTGTGACACCAAACTGCCTTCAGTGCTAGGCCTTCCATACCAGGAAAATGTACAAACTCTTCAGTTCAGTGATACCACAGTGATCCTGCATTTGTTAACTGAGGTCTCCTTGTCATACTGCAATAGCACAAGGTTTACAGGAATAAATAATATCTTCTGTTTGGTGAAGTAAAATGCATTTGAAAAAAATATAAGCTCCTGGGAACCCAAGGCTGCATCTCTTTGGGATTTGTCTGCTTTTGGTTTTATTTATTTTTTTAATAAACTGTAACAGATTAATATTTTTTTCCTATTCTATAAACCATATTCTGATATCCTTAAACTTATTGATAGTGTAATACTCTGCACTGCAAACTGCCTGTATACACAAGCCCAAGTTAACTGAACCCAGTTTTTCAACAAATAAGTGGAATTAAAATGGAAAACAACATTCCCCAAACATTTCATCCTTATTTCTGCTGAGGAACTGAAATTAAATATAAAAAGTGCTTAGGTGAATTTGTGCTGTGATTTATTTTTTCTTAGTCTAGTGGGTTGATACTTTTCTGTATTATTAATTTTTAATTCTAAAATGCTGTGGCTGAACATGTTAACTTCAAAAGGAAAACATTTTTAATGCTTATTACAGAAACTAATTTTTTTAAGAAAAGAAGGCTTCCATTCTATAGATACTATCCTATAGTACCAAACTTATGGTTATCATTCGTGGCTGGACTAGTTTGAGAGATGTATTTTCAAATTATTAGAAATATTGATATACTGTTTCTACTTTAAAGTTTAGTTCAATGACAGAATGAGTTTGAACGCTGTACCCATCTCTGAGAAGCTTCTTATTGCTCTGAGCATTTAGTAACAGTGCTAAAACTGCTTTTAAGTAGTGGGAGGCAGAATCAGTCCTAGACATTGCTAAAATGGACAGCTTCCAAGGGAATCTCATTATTGTATTATAGCAAAATAGCTATCAACCACTGTGCACTTCTCCTATAACAGAACCCAGGAAGCCTATCTGGCTGTCACACTGGGAAGAGAAACCATACATTTGCAGAAAACGCAGCGGTTGTTTGGGGATGGCTGGCCCTGCCTTGCAGCTCAAGTCTTTGCCTGTGGTGGTAGAGTAAACCCACAGCTCCACGCATCCAAGCTCCACTCCTTCCCATAGTCTACTGCCACTCTGGAGCCTTGTAGCCATAACCTAATCCTGCCCCTGTAACCTTAGGGCTACAGTGTTTTGCCCACACTGGTATGAAATGCTGAGCTAGCTTTACTGGGAGATTAGCCCCAACATTATTGCTTCATTTGGACACCAGAGCTCAGAAATTATCCAAGTAGTTACTCAAGTGACAGGAAGAAAGAAAACTATAGATTTTGGCTGATAAAAGTAATAGTTGAAGAGTATGACTGCAGAAAAGAAAATGCAAGAATGTCAGTTTTCATCCTGTGTGCAAAACCGGAAGGTATAAATGCCCTTTAGAAAGAGCCAGGAGGGAAACACAATATTAGACAAACAATGTTTGTGCTTAGAAATGCAATATTCTGACAAACACATGTAAAATAGTCTAACTTTTAAGAGGCAAGTATTTTCTTCCTGCATTACCTTTTGCAAAATGCATTTGAATGCATTAATACCAAATTACTCAATTATCTATAATAACAGCAACTATATTTATTATATATACTATATCTTCTTTCCAATGAAGATATAGCTTAAGAGAACAAAAGCCTGAGATCTTTTTGTCTTTGATTTCAGTTTCATTTTTTCTGCTCTTGCCTGCATGTCTGCCTGTCACTGTACCTGGTAGGATACTGGGGAACTGCAAAGATATTAATGTGTCTTCATTATTTCACCTGTAGCTCTATAACTTTTCTACACTGATATTTTTTTGAGAGTTCTGAACTCTACCTGTTTTGCATGGAAATAGAATGTTCTCAGAAAACTATATTTTGAAATTGCAAATGTCATTCTTTTCATGGAAACATATTTTATGCTTCTCCAAAAAATTGAAACAAACATATCACCTGATTTATGACTTTCAGGGAAATTAAATTTTGTTTAAAGTTCTAACACATACAATAAAATCCTAATATAAGTTTATAGAAATAGGATTATGTACTAGACTTAAGAGCTAATAGTAAATGAATAGAACTGACTAAATCAACATTTTCTGAGGACTCAGCTGAATTCTGTGTCTGTGGATTGGTTTTGGCCTGTTAAACATTTAATACTTCTCTTTGAAATTTATTAAAATTAAGGTGTCATTAATGAGATAACTTTCATCTGTGCCTCAGAGTAAGAGAATATATACTCCACTTTCCTTGAATGGCTCCTTGGAAAAATAATTGTCATCATTCATTGATCTTTCAACAGTTTTTCAGCACTGCCCTAGTTTTTAAGAAGCATTTTATGTTTCTTCCTCTGTGTTGATCCTGCTTTTGACAGAATTGGTTCAAATATTCATAGTAAAATGCTGGCTTACATAAAATAAAAGCTTACTAGTAGTTTCAGTGGTGTCAGA
This sequence comes from Anhinga rufa, assembly GCA_013400875.1. Classification (NCBI taxonomy): domain Eukaryota; kingdom Metazoa; phylum Chordata; class Aves; order Suliformes; family Anhingidae; genus Anhinga; species Anhinga rufa. The sequence goes on along the minus strand of VZTV01113428.1, from coordinate 21,293 downwards.
GAAAGTGAAAATTAAAATCACATTTATTTAATATTTGAGTGGGTGAGGAGAAGATTAATTAAACAAGACAAGTTTCACATCAAAACCACACAGAAATAGCATATTGTTTTATTTTCATTTAAAAATTTTTGCTGTTTCCAGCATATATGACCTGATGAGGACTATGGTAGTAAGTAAATATACAAAAATTAAAAAAAAAAATAAATCAGAAGTGACATTAGAATTGAGATCACAACTACTCCTCTTTTTTTTACCTTGAGAAAGTTCTTACACTTGCATTAACGTATGTCAATTACACCCAATAACTTCCTGGAAAATGCTAACTAGGAAGGAGAGGATCTTGTAAATGAAAAGTCTGATTCTCCAACAGTTACATGTATCCTCATACTGAATCATGAATAGTTCTGCTTTTCTGAATGGTCTCTTCTATCCACTCCAAAGGAAGGGCATACATACTTCTGTTTCTTAGTGTTTTGGTCTTGGTTTCATACAGCCTAGTTGTAACCACTTAAATAAAGCATCTAAGAGACAAAAACATCATGGAAGGTTGCCCTTCTAGTATGTCTGCTCTGGAGAGCTGCTTTGTTGTCTTATAGAATGTATTTTAGTACCTTAATCTGGAATACAAGAATCTAATCCTTGCCATTTTTTATTCTTTAATTTCTTTTTCCCAATAAACTATTTCCCATGATGGATATCTATGTACGGTTAGGAGTGCTAATTATAACTCTTTGTTTAGATAGCATTCTGAACAGTAGTAGCATTGGCCTGTAAAGTATTATTTTATATAAATGCTAAACTGATTTTATTTTCAACAATATATCATATTTGAGTGGCAACAGTGAAAATAGTGTAATGGTCTCATATTTTGTCAAGGAAATATGATTTTATCCCCAAGGTTTTTCTTTAAATCCATTTTTTAAACCAGTTTCAGATGATGAAGTATTATTCTTGAAAGGTAGTCTGGCAAGTGAATTTCCATTTTAATTAGAACACTAATGACAAGTCAAACTGTCTTTCTTCTAGAGGAAAAAGTTAATAATACTGTAGCTGAAAGAGAAAGTAATATTTTTATGCCTCCTAAACTTTTAAAAAAATAGATTTACAGTCTCATCCTTTGAATAATATGTCCAAATGCCATTTTTTAATCTACTGCATTTTGAAATTTAAGCAGGATTCATTCTTTACCATTCACTATAAGGAATATTTTCTACTGAAAAAACCCTTTTTGAGTAAACATAATAAAACATTCTCAATGCTATTTCGGCAATGGACATACTTCAAAGAATTAATGCATAAATAGATATTGTGTGCTTAAGTTTCATGAAAATTTAAAAGTGAATGATTTTATGTTAAGGATGTATTTGGAAAAGTTAATCCATTTATTCTAAAATTACTTATTTCAGAATTTTATTTTTGCTCTATATATTTCATCTCTTTATTCCATGTCAAAACAAAAGAAAATTTGGAAAGTATCTTCTTCCATGGGATGGAAATTTTATTTTCTACTTAGCTCTAGAAGAATGCCGGCTAAGAAGAAAGTCAAAAGTGGTTTAGAATGAGCATGTGCTGAGCAAAATGTATTTAATTCAGATGGAAAAATAACCAAATCTTAATATTTCAAGGAAGTATTAACTTATATTTATATTACATTCCATTTTACTACTTACCCATATTTAACTTTAACTACATTAATATAATGCCTAATACATTATATCAACTACAGTAAGGTTTGAAAATGTACACGTCCAGTGTAATTTTAAACACAAAAATATCTCATCTGTTGCTCAGATGGCTCTAAACATCTGTTTAGGCAGCTGATTTGTTATTGAAATATCACCATTCATAGATGGACATATTTTAATGAGACTGATAATGTCAGAGAATTTAAAGTACTAATACTCAGATCCTCACACACTCATTTCAAATGTCCTTAAATGAAGTAATTGTATGAATCCCGACCGAGAATTTAGATAGCCAGTTTAGTTTAGAAATATGTACACCTTACCTCATATTTCTGCTATTTCAGACCAGAATAATGCAGATAATTCTGCATTTTCTAACATGGAAACTCCTTCTATGTTTGATGGCCACTGCAGTGACAGGAAAGCCCTAGGTCCTAATCATGACGGTGTCTTTGAAGACCTTGCACACACAGCAGCACCACACGCTCTAAACTGCAGTCACAAGGTCAGTAATGGAAATACTTCTTCACTGGTCTTTACCAAGGTGGACAGGCCACGTATACTTAACCCAGAAAAGGAACATGTATAAATTTATATATATTTGATAAATAGCCAAATAATCCTGCAATGGTTTTTTCCTGTATTGGGATAATGTGAGGATGGCCTTGCTCTTGCTCAGACAACTGAAGGAGGATAAGGAAGAGAATCAGGGAAGAAGCATAGTATAGACTGAGTGGAGACCAGAGTGATCCTCTTCTCCCTCTACAGAAAAAGAAGAAATTAGGGACAGAAGACCATCCCTGAAATAGTCTTAAGCTATCAAAGAATAGCTTCAAAATGCTTGGGGTTTTCAAGACCTTCACAGAATAAAGAAACTTTCTTACCAGCAGCCAGATTTCTATACAATCTGTATTTCTTAAGGTGTTCTTAGTATAAAATCTGTTACAAAATCACAATTCCTAATGTTTTCTTGTTTTATTATCTCCTAACATAAACAAAATTGTGATCAGAGTTCCTCTTAAAATCATTTCAGCCGTACACAACACAGGCATGTGGTTTTCAGAGCATCACTTCCCATCAGACCTCTGAATATCCTCTGTGGACAGGTTTGTACCCCTGCTGCCTTTCTTTGAGAAGGAGGAAAACTCATGACTACTTGGTCTGCCAGAACCAACTGTCAGGGCACCACCAAGGCCAGTGGCTCCCCAAGGGCTCCCCATGGGGACGGCCTGGCAGCCAGTGCCCGTCCCACCCCCAGCCAGGAGCAGGCAGCCAGGGGCACTGAGGCAGCCCCAGCCCCGGGCATCGGGCACCTCCCTGGGGATGGGCCAAAGCCAAGCATGGCTGTGGGCCCACCTGCCTCAGCCGGGCCCATGGCTGGGCAGGGCAGGGCTGTGGGGAGCTGGAGGCCAGCCCTGCTGCAGCACTGCTGGGGCAGGGGCTGGTGACCCTGGGGGGCTGACATGGGGCCCTGGGCCATGGGGAGCCCTGGGGGGCTGGGCAAGGACAGTCAAGCTTGGCAGCATCGCCCACGCCTTAGCCCCTGTCCTGGTCATACTGGTCATTCAAGAGGAGCATGGATTTTCAAAGACTTATACTTTTAGACAGTAAAAAAGCCCCAACCCTGCAGAAGCATCTTCTGTCAATAAAGTTGTCCTTGCTTTCTACTTTTTCTGTCATACACAGTAACAGCCGACTTTGACAGGTGAAATGATTTGGCATCCACAATTCTGTTAATGAAAGAATTACTCTAGTCTGAATAACTAACAAAGTCTAATAGGTAATTCCAACTTATTCTTTAAAATGAACTGAATATACTTGTCTAAGGACCTGTTAGACTAAATGTGTTGAAACAGATTTAGGGATGTCTGTACACAAAATATATGTAAGTCAGAGTTAGCATTACTTTTCTGCCTTAACTACGTACAACAAGTAAGTTATTATCAGATTAATTCTTGGCAGTTTCTTTTCAGAGGAGTTGAATCTCAGACTGAAGGCTATTGTTATGCAGACGGCTTTCCTGAGCTGTAAATTCTGCATTTTGACTTTGAAGAAGAGCACAGGTTCTTTTTAAATCAGTCTGTGTTGGTCTTGTATCATCCTCTTAACAGTAGCATCCTAGTACCTTTCTGTGTCACATTAAATGAAGTAATCCGCATCTTTCACATCACGTATACTTTACTGTAGTGGAAAAGATTTTTCTCCTCTACATTCACACAAAAAGTTCCTGAGTCTTCACAGTTCCCAGAAATCTCAGACTGAATATGTTTAACCTACGGCAAGCAGTGCCCTAAGTTATATTTATGGATATTATATTACTTAGAATATTGTTATTTCCAAGGGCCTGCACACAGGTCAGCAAATTTTCATTCCTTTAACCAAAACCTTCAGGTTCTTTTGCAACTTGATGTTATTTCTAAAATGTTGCCTAAATCAGTCTGACCACCTAGTTGCACTGTTTTCTTGCCAAATTTCCATTTTCCCTCCAAATTTTCCTGTGCTTTCTTTTCTTCCAAAGTTTTACACATTTTTTGCATTTTTGCCTTAATAACTTTTCTTGCCAACTCTTGAGCTTGCACTAATTCAGCCTCCCTCACAGTGCTCATCCTAGCATGTGCATACACAATACTTCTTCCCTCCCCACTGTCAACTCAGACATTTTTTTGATGGAGAGTCTTCTTTGCCTTGATTAAAATGAAGGACAGATGTCCAGTCATAGTGAAAAAAATTGATTGTGCACAGACTGAGTCTTAAAGCTAAGCACTATTTAGCAACACAACTTTTCTTCTGAGTGACAAAGGAAAACATGGATGCAACGTGGAGCTACACTGGAAGTAAAACAGGCAAGAAAAGGGCGTACCTGTTTTTGCAAACTGTTTGCTGTCTACAGTCATCTGTCCACACAGTCAGGGAAAGGAGAGAAAACCAAAAATATCTCTGTAAAAGTCTGACTTGTATCCCTGACCTATCTCCATAGTAACCAGAAAGTCTATGGCATCAGAAGAAATGCCTCAGACTACTTCGACAGCAGTGTTACTTGATTATGTCTCACTTATCCAAATGTGTCTATCAAAGGGGTTGAAATACTTTCATCTGACTGCTTAGGCTGGATTCTATAGAGTAGGACTCAAACTAATTTTATAATGCTTACCCCATTTGCACTACAGACAGTGTAATTCTGAATATGACAGGAAACAAGAAGTTTTGTCACCATTTCAGATATTGCCTCTCAATCTCTTCTTACAACATTAATCATATGAACATATGTCAGTGTCATTCCCATTATCCTGGAAAAAACATATGTTCCAGGTAAAGCAGCTATATATTTCAATAAATTCTTTTGAAAACTTCTTTCTAAGAATTAAGAATAGCTCACTGTCCAGTCTAGGTACCATTTCCTGCATTTGGCACAAGGTAGGTGGTTGTTTCATTCCTTTTCTTTAATTCTTTGGTAACTGGCAGAATATTTCATAGCACAGAACATAAATATTATGCTACTGCTTTTAGCAGTAGCAGTAGTATCAAATAGAATAACATTATGGTATTTCTCCAATATTGACAAATTAAACTGTATGTATAATATTGCTGAGAAATGCCCTTACAGCTTCTTTTTTATCAAGTTACTCAGCAAGCACATTTGGGTTTTTAAAATAGACGTTCCCTCAAGGAACATTAAAAAATACGGAAAATATACATAAATGTTTTGTTTACATCATAAACGGATTTACTTTCATACAGAGAACTCAGTCAAAGTGACTAAGGCCTTTACAGACAGATAAATGGTGATATTTTGAGATATATTTATTTGTGGAGGGTAGAAGCACAGCCCCAAGTTTACCACTGGACAGGCGTCCTCAGTGGGACTTGAAAAAAGAGGGGATGAAATACCAATGACACCTCTCTCCCTAAATACAAATTAAGTTGTAACACTTCCCTCAGATCTGAACACATTTATGTATGAGTTTCTCACATTTCCACTGTTCATACCCTGCTTTTTTGCAGTACATGACTAGAATTCTGTGAATGCTTTTTGTTGTTCGTGGGCTGTTCCAATAACATAGATAAAGTAAACATACATCATGCAAAGATCAGTCTTCATAGCTCCACAGGAGAGCTTTCCTCAGACATTTAAAAAAAGTCACTTGTCCGGCTCTCTCAGGTTCTATACATTAGTTTCTGACCTTAGCTAGGAGGATGGCTGTTCCATGCTAGACCAGTTATCACTGTATTAGCAACCTATGCCTCTGACATGTCAGTATGCTTCAGATACCGTGATGATAAACAGCATAGAAAAAAATTATATATAAGGACAGGTGGAAATTAATTGCTTTCATCCTTCTCTTTGCTGTTGCTGTAGTTCATAGGTGACCCAAACAAAGGTCTGAAAACCATCTTGTTCATATCCTGCAAGATTGCTCACTACACAAAGTATTTTTTACCTTACCTTGACTTCTCAAAACCCTTTTGAGTGCACTGTCTGTTAATGGCTAAATCTACCATTTGAGATAATGAGCCCCTCAGGGACAAACGTCTGATAGTGTTTACTGTCAAAGAATTTAAATAGATCAAACCTATTTCTTTCCACAAAGCACAAAGATGAAGTGATGATATGTTGTTCATGAAATACTTCTTTCCATCAGCTAGCTACAGCTATAATCAAACATTTATAAATCATGTCAACAGAGTGAAAATACAATATTCAGAGTTACATAAGGGCATGTAGATAAGTGTCCATTTTAGCATGAAACAACATAGATCGATAACTATCACGAACTTCTCAGTGCCAAAGCAAATGAGGAAACCACTTTACTGCTAACCACAGTTCCACCCACAAGCCATTCTAATGCTGACTCCCTCTTTTATCTATAATGACAGCAGACAATTTCTTCAGAAAAAGGACAGAAAAATTGCATTAAAAATACCTTCTCTAACCATATATATGATCCTCTAATACTCTTCTAAAATAATTTGCCAAATATGATGAAATTAATAGAATCTTATATTGTAGCTGTGGCCCATATATTTAGTTTGAAAATGAGGGACCCAAGAGCAGATTTACAATGGATAACATTTTCTAATTTGGAGACTAAAAATGAAGTTGCTAAATGAGCGGAGGACAATTTGCACTGTTTTGCACAATTTCTAGTGGTTCACAGAGGTGCTCTATTTAAATTACTACTTTAAAGATTTAAGTATCTGATATTTAAAATATGTGTGTTTGAAAACTTTGATCACAAGCTGACTCCATACTGAAGATGTTCATAGCACTGGACTGTACTTTATAGCCATTTTTATTAGTACATCAGAGGTATCTTAAAGCAACAAACAATAGCTTGTTGAAATGTTCTACAAACATGAATAAGTATGCTGCTACTACTATTGGCATCCCAGGTGATCTTTTTTTACTGCCACATCTTTAATCAGAATTAATGTCACTTATCATATGTAAAGTTATAGTATTTATTATATGTAGGATTATATTTAGAATCTGTAAGATGATTCAGCTAATTTGTAAGTATGTTTTAACTTTATCCTCAACCAGAAGAAACTGTCTTTTTTATCTGTGAAACAAACATTGAAGCTTGGAAATATTAAAAAATATTCCCTTAGAGCAAAACTAAACTTATGATTTCCTTCTTGAAGTGGATTTAATTATACACAATGGAAAGAGGTTCTTCAAGGTTATTTCAAATTTGTTCTATGGTACAAAAGAACCTTATGAGAGTTTTTTTCTTCTTACATTCCTTAAAGGGCAAAAAAGTTCAGAGGAGCTACAAACAAACCAGTCCTGAACATTTGCACTTTTGTTCATTGCTACTTTATTGGCATCTCAAAGGTAACATCAAGGGAGCAGACAAAACCCGTTTCTTTGGTTTTCAGTTGTATATGGAATTCCTGTTTCATCATAACATGCAATTACTGTCATTTTCTCCTCAGCATTATTCTGCTAATCTACTATAACAGCAAAACATAAACTTTATAAACATCAAATATGTGTTCTTAAATATGCTACAGTTTATATAGGCTCTTTCTTCTCATTTTTGTGTAAGATAGTGAAATAATACATCATAGATACCTACATCTGTTCATACAGAAAGCTTGTATTATTACTCAAAAGATAAAGCATAGGTAATTGTCTCTACAGAGAAATATGCTGTAGAAGTAATTTTGTCCCTATGGCATAACAATAGGGACAAAATATTTCTGCTGACAAAATTTCTGAATAAGTGAGTTTGCTAATGTGAAACAAAGAATTATGACTTTTTAGTTACATGATTTTAGCCCTAAAACCTGCAAACCAGTTTCTCTGCGCAATGAATGCATTCATTTTTGAACCCCCACTTAAAAATCTGCAGACAGCACTTCTTACAGCTACCCTGAGGTCTGTTGCACTGAATTAAATAGTATGCACTGCAATATTGTGCTGTGTTTGGAGAATACAGGGGTCAGAGAAGCTATATTTTAAATGTCAAGCAGGTCCATTCAAAACTGAGGTTTGCAGATATACAGTTTTCAATCATTCCTCCTCCACATAATTACACTTAATTAATGGATTGAACCAGGATGATCCCAAATCAGACACCTGGCTGTAAGAGCAAACGAGAATAGAATGGAGGGGCTTATTTAATTCTGGCTCTGAAATACACAGCTTGCCTGTAATAGGTTGAATCAAAGTCTTACCCTGTAAAATTCAAATCTGGATTTTAAACATCAGTTTCACTGATGTAGCTTCAGCATTTAGATTTATGAGTTTCTATCAAAACATTCTTATCACATTTTACCAAAAGCAGAGAAAGACATGACAAAACAGAGCAAAAAAGTCATATAGAGTGTAGAGATATATAATGTGGATAGATAGCTGTCATGTCCTAAAGGGTTACCTCAGACTGCAGGTATGTAGAGATTGCAACCATGGATTCATAGGATTCTGTAATACACAAAGACATGGAGGCTTTTATGCTCTGAATTTCTCTACTTTATTGAAGATTATCACAAATACCACACAAATCACGACTAGCAAGTACATCTATGATTAATAAAGCAAACAGACATATATCAAGCTATTACACATTATTATCAGTAATCAGTGATATAGTATCAATCAATAACATGGCAGCAATCAATAACAAAGGAACCAATCACACAGCAATATATAGCAATCAATATAATAGCAACAACCAAGGAGGTATATTACAGGTTACTGTGAACTTACTAGTGAAGCATCTTATCAGCAATATAACAGCAGATATGCTTATGACAGATTACTTATATGGATATATAATACTGGTATCAAGTGACTTCAATTTCAGAAGGGGCCAAACCATCCCAAAGCAGAGGACAAATCAGTCTTGGGGGGGACCCAACCATCCCAGAGGTGGGAGGACAAACCAAACTGACCCCAAAGTGGGCCCAATAAGATAATAGACAGAATCTCACTTCAAAGGGGGTCCATGTCACAGAGTCTGGAGTCAGCCGGGCATGCTCGGTGAGAGCCCAAGATCTTGTAGAAAGTTCATGAGGAATTCAGCTTGTTTAGGAAAGGAAAAGTACATGTAGCATGGAAAGTTTTCAGAGAGAAAAGCTCCATTTTATATAAAAATTAAGTCCTTTTTATATCTTAGAGACATAAGAGGGTGTAGGACACCACCACTTCAAGCAGTCAACAGATGCTGTTAATTCTGATTTTTCACCTGCAACAGCTAATAAATAAATAATGATGTTTTCAGTTTTTTCAGACTGATTTTATTTTCCTAGACTGTTTCCACTTTTTCAGATGATAAGTTGCCATTGCAGTTTCTTCTTTTTGCACTTATTGATGGTACCTCAGGATGTCTCTGGATTCTTGGTATCCCACCTGTACTTCCAAGACGCCAGCTGCACTTTTCAAGGATATTTCTGGTTCACAGGCCTAGTTCCTAGGCTCCCAGTGCCCAGGTTGGCAGGCAATATCTCTATCAGTATTTTTCAACAAATATTTTCTTCTGTTCAGTAATTTTCCTTTCTAACCAGGCCACCTTTATGGCTGCTCACATCAACAGTGTAGAGAAAAATATTTACTGTCATGTAAGTTGTTGGGAAAATATTATCATAAATACTCTTTTCAGTGCCACTTAGCCATGTTGAGAGAAAAGAATTTGAATGGAAACTGGTGCAGAGAAGATCTACGAGGGTGGTCAGGGGACAGAGAAGACTGAAATAATGTGGCCTGTGTAACTTGGCAAAAAGGATGCTAAGTGACTCTGGCTGGGCTAGCACCAAAGGAGGAAGACAAGACACGAGAGACAACATTCACACAAAAACCAGTAGGCCCTTGTGGTGGTTTGACCCTGGTTGGATGCCAGGTGCCCACCAAAGCACTCTATCACTCTCCCTCCTCAGGAGGACAGGGGGAGAGAAAATATAATGAAAGGCTCTTGAGTCGAGATAAGGACAGGGAGATCACTCAGCAAGTACTGTCATGGGCAAAACAGAGTCGACTTGGGGAAATTAGTTTAATTAATTAACAATCAAATTGGAGTACGGTAATGAGAAAGTAAAACTAAATCTTAAAACACCTTTCTCCCACCCCTCCCTTCTTCCCGGGCTCAACTTTACTCCCGATTTTCTCTACTTCCCCACCGCCAGCAGCGCAGGGGGACAGGGAATGGGGGATGAGGTCAGGTCATCACACCTTGTCTCTGCCGCTCCTTCCTCCTCAGGGGGAGGACTCCTCACACTCTTCCCCTGCTCTAGCGTAGGGTCCCTCTCACNCCATGGCCTTCACCACAGGCTGCAGGGGAATCTCTGCTCCAGCGCCTAGAGCACCTCCTCCCCCTCCTTCTTCACTGAGCCTCGTGTCTGCAGAGTTGTTTCTCACATATTCTCACTCCTGTCTTTGGTTGCAACTGCACAGTTTTTTCCCCTTCTTAAATCTGTTATCCCAGAGGCGCTACCACCATTGCTGATGGGCTCGGCCTTGGCCAGCGGTGGGTCTGTCGGTCTTGGAGCCTGCTGGCGTTGGCTCTATCAGACACGGGGAAAGTTTCTAGTAGCTCCTCACAGAAGCCACCCCTGTAGCTGCCCTGCTACCCAAACCTTACCATGCAAACCCAATACAGTCCTGAAAAAAAAAGGTTTTTTTCCCAAAAAAAGAGGTTTCAGAGAAGGCTTGCAGTAACTGAATCAGAAGTCACAAACAATCAAGCAGCCTTTAGGACTCTTTCTGAGAGCTTAGAAGAGGAACTCTTTGTCAAGGCTGTCACAGAAGCAAGGATTTGGTCACTGAATTATAAGGAAAATTATGAATCCAATTGTATGGAATTAGTATCTTTATTATTAACTAGCTTTTTTTCTGGTGTCTTATTTCTGAAAAAGTTACAGCAGTGGAAATGAGGCAGAATAGTTATGTTAGACACAGATAAAGTCAGATGTAGGGGACAAAGTATTCCTTACCTTCAGAAGCATGCTGTTAACTCAGCAGAGAACTTTTCTGTCAACAACTTGTAATGGGCATTGAAATAACGTGCATGTGTTATAGAGAAGCACCTCAGAAAAATCTGAGAATAAAGACTTGAAGTGTTATTATGCTGCATTTGTAATGCTTGATATTGTCTGCTTTGTCCTTGTGTCCCTGTTTCTGATTTAGAAAAAGGTTGGCTCAGAAAAGTTAATATTGTAGTGTTAGTTGCTAAGCTGATTCAGTGTCTACCAAGGTAATTACACATTCCTCATTCTTCAAACATCCATGGTTAAATGGGAAGTTTTACACCTCAATTGTTTTATTTCCCTTAGGTTCTTTCTGAAGTATAACTTAACTGGATATAGGTGAAAGGTACTGATTTAAAGTTGTTTCTTGTTTGGTTTTATTTTCAGTGGAAGGAAAATTTTCTGATGGTCTAATAGTCCCGGCACAATTCTGAAGAAGATCTCTCTTGTGTATTACAGAAAGGATGCAGGATTGCACTTGTTTTCCTTCTCTTGCTCCCCTGTTCCTCCTACTACTTATGGTGCCTTAACTAAATTTGTACTCTGTTCACTTCTCCCAAATTGTGCTCAGCTTAGGATCACCTCTTTTCCCAATTTCAGTCCCGAGTTCTGTCAGCTGCAACTGCAAATACATTCAAGCCCTGTATGATGACCCAAAGAAAATACTAGTATAGGTGAGAGCAGCCTCACACTTCTGCCCCTGCTCCTTTGTACTTACCCTTCCTCTATTTCCACACTGAATCTCACTGTGCCTTAGAGAGTTTGAGGAATCTATATAGCCTGTTATGGAGCATTGTACCGGATGAGCCCAAGTTAATAAAGTCACCTAGATTGCTTTCCTTGGGCCCCTACACAGATAAATAAATGGGAAAGAATCCTTTCCTTTTCAAGCATGCAACAGGGAGCAGCACCTGCCCGTTCTATGTAGAGAGTACAAGTTTTCCTCTCTGTGCAGGTAGCATTTTGCTTATTTTTGTTCATCTGTATCACAGGGATGATGGTAAAATCTGATTAGGAGGAGCAGAGTAAAGCGTATGACCACAGGAGAGCATGGTAAATTTCTAATACAAGAGAGGTTTCCCACTAGCATGATGCTCTGATCTTAACAGGTGAAAATTATGGGCTTTCTCTATATCTTCTTCTGCATTTCCTGACTTTTTTGCTTCCTAGCTCATTTCTCTTTCTGTTCGGCATTAGCTGTAAGCCGTGGAGAGGTGAACCTTCATCTTCTCAGCAAATCTCCAAAACATTTTGTGTTATCATATACTGAGCTCAAGCCTGAAAAAAGAGAGATAAGAGGACAAAACAAGAACTTAGGAGACAAAGGTTGTTTTCTTTTATTCCACTTATGCAATTTATTTTGTCACCTGTTTTCTGTCTCTGCAGCCTGGTCTGGGGATTTCTCCCATTAAGCCTGTCTAAATGACAAAAAAGTTGTCTCCTAGGAAAAGGAAAAAATGTAAGAACTAATGAGAAAAGGACACAAAGTCTTTTTGCGAGGAATTTTTGCATTATGAAACAGTAAAGAAGATTGAGAGTTAATCTGAATCTTACTTATTGGGTTTTTTTATATCCCTTTTAGTCTAACTTTTCTCCCTTTGGATAGGTGTTTTATTCTTGAACAAAGCTCTCTGCTTTGAAGCAATGATTCCCTCCAACTTGGTCAATACCAAGACTGGTTAGAGAGGTGCCCCTGAGGCAAGATAATATTCTCTTGTCCTCTGGTGACAGGAATCAGAGCATTTGCAGAGCATCTGCAGTTTACAGAATCACAGAGTAGCCGAGGTTAAGAAGGCTCTCCTGGAGATCACCTAATCCAGTCCCCCTGCACAAAGCACAGTCACCTTCAGGAGGTTGCATAAAATCTGTGCCCAGTCAGATTTTGAATATCTCCAAGGACTGAGACTCCACAAACCCTCTGGGTAACCTTTGCTAGTGTTTTGCCACCCACACAGTAGGAAAGTGATTTTTTATGTTTAAATGGAAGTGTTCAATGGTATATATATTCAGAGAGAATTTGCTTCTCCAATACAGCTTGAAGTTCACTAGAATAATAATCTAAAAATTATATCAGGTGGTAAATACTTACATGAAGTTAGTTACTTGGCATAGAACTTCCATTTTTTTATAGAAATATTAATTATGGCACAGAAAACTCAACAAGCACAACTTCTTATGGCTTAGTACACCCTTACTCACTTTTTCTCCCAAGTTTTGTCAGTAAAACAGACTACCGGCATATCAGATTGCTGATATGAGCTACCCCATAGCTAAGAAACTGAAGAGGTTTTTTTTGTTTGTTTTTTTTTCTTTTAAGGATTTTCAAGGAACCAAAGTTCTTCCTGAAGAAGACAATTAAAATTAATAAAGTGGCTCTGAAGTAGACTTAGTGTAAACACAGCAAACCAATAATATTTATGCTGACAATATAATCTTATATGTAAAACAAGAAAATGTAGTCTTCCCAGAAAAAAAAGAAAGAGAAAAAACCACAGATGAAATTAATTTATCTGCAAAGGGTAAAAATGTATTGGGGTACAAGAGGAAAATAGTATCTGCAGAATTGTTAGATTTTGTGGTCAGGGAAACAGCAAAGATGGAGTACAGTGGTTGCCATGGTATTTTAGTGCTAGTTCAGTGCATATAAATTTTTGGTAGCACAGTTGGTATATTGGTCACAAACTGAAATGATATTTGTATAGGAAGGGCAGTTATGGCACATTGTGTAATTGCCTTTGTGAAGATCCACTGTTTCATTTCAGACACGGATATTTCTATCACTATTAAAGGTGCATACTAAAGTCTTTCCTCTAGTAAATTTACCAGGATTATTCTATCAGCAGAGAGAGAGAGGAGTGTGGATTAGGAGATCTGAAAACATTGCAGCCACATTAATCTGTCTGCCATTGGACCCAAAAGGTAGATGCCATGTCCCTGGACCTTCAAGGTTTCAAGGTATCTATTAAACCATTTCTACAATGAATGAGTCTCCACTTTGAAATATACTTTTCTCTCTCTTAATCAGTTCAAATACATGGTTGAAGTGCATGGACAGATTAGAATGGTTCAATTTTTGCATATCTTAGAGGTCCAAGGACAACTGGTTACAGGACTAACAAGAGGTGCAGGGTCTTTTACTCCGTTCTACTGATATATTATTTTTCTATAACACTAAACCTTGTTCAAACAGCATTGGTTATACATGCCTTTTGGACAAAATTCAAGTTCAGAATGATGAGATGTAGCTGCAGATGTTGTCATTATTCAGATCTTGAACTGGTGTTGCATGTTAGTGTACTGGGTTTGTACAAGCCAGGACAAGTAATAGAGTCATATAAGAAGAAATTGTAAAACAAGTAACACACTGAAAGGACCAAATATGAAAGCAGGAAACAAGACTGAAAATGCAACATCTTTCACCTTCTTGATTGTAGTGGGGTTTTTGCCATTTATTCTCAATTATCATACCATCGTGTTCCACAATTGTAAAATGGGACCTGAGCAGTCACAGATAACTCTGCCACGGAGCCAATGGGATATAAAACAATCATGGGCATGTGACCACGTTGGTGCATATCAAAGCACATGAATCAAAGTTTATAATAGTTTTATATGGTGGTAGGAAGACATATGAAACCTGATCTGATGAAGATCCATTGTTGTGGAAAGATGTTACTTGCCATTGCAAGAAGTTTGATCATATGAACTGACCTGCTGGCCCTTGAGTGACTTTGAACCAGCACTAGCTGTTGTGACTGTAAAATATTTGATCTGGTAGACAAGTCCCAAAGTCTGCTTTATTGCACTGCCAAACTGTGTCATTTATACTCAACGTCAAATGAGCTTATGTTGTATATTGTATATTTTTACCTCTTAGACCTACTTAAAACCATACTTTAAACCACATCAGCCCAATATATAAAACTTGTACCCGTTTTTGTACATAAGCTCTGAATCATTCTGTGAACACTTCAGTTTACTCATAATTTTAATTTTGGCTAGTTATTCACTCCTCTTCCTGCAAACATATTTAATATAAATCCAGTTATATTGCTAGTGCCACATGTGAGACAGAGAAAGGAGACAAAACAAAACCTCCCAGAAGTAAGTGACATAAGTCTAGGCAATTCAGTGTTCTAATACTGAAAAACTACAGGCTTTATGGTTTTTGATTTTGAACTCTTTTTCAATGCATCGGTATTAAAATAATGCAAAAGAGGTCCACGTCATTTGTATGACATCCTATGTCATATAATTTGAGGTCTTAAAAAAAAATCCATAGAGAATAAAATAGTCAGAACTATATTTTAAACTCCAAGGAAAAGGTATTAACATCAGCTAAATTGCCTTTTCTTCTGAGATCTCCATTCAAGTCTATCTTAGGAACTCTAAAATAATAGAAATATTAAATTCAATTGCAGCATGACAATGGTATTTGATACTTACATACTTAGTAATATAAACAGTTCTTCAAAGCCCTAAACCCATACTTTCCATTGTTTGATTTTACTGGTGACGTATAATATACAATGAGAAATCCATTATTTACCAGTCTTTTATTTTCCCCTAAAAAATATTTTTATTATACACATGGACAGCTGCCATTGTAGCTTCCACTTTCCAAGTGAGGCTAATTATATTTTTGGCATTGGCTGTTCACAGTATATATTCTGGAAGGTAACAAAGAAGAGAAAATGTATTTCTGGACATCGCAGTTTAGTCTTTCCTAGGCAATACAATATAACATAGGAATAGAAAGGAATGGAATCTGCAAACTTTTTCAGTTCTGATCCTCTTGGGAATCCTCCTTGCCCAACTGTTATACTGAGTAATTCACTTGGAACAAGAATATCCTGAAGGGCTTTGGTTTGGAGGCAAGTCCATTTAATAAATATATTGGAAACCTGACACACTGTTTGATCTCAAGGGCTGTAATTAAAATTCTCTAGAGGTTGTCTTCCCCAGCCTGACTTACCCCTGATCTGTATTTTCTAATCACTTGTGTTTATTATTCCATTTCTTTAGGTGAGATCCAGCTGAAAGCACAAAATGCCAGTACATAGTTTTCTGCCTAGCTGACTCCTACATATGTGGGGAAACATCCCTGTAGCAAGGTAAATGTGATCCCAGTAGTTTCTACCTTCCTCTGGAATGTTTTCTGTAGGAAGGAATGCAGGCTGCCTGTCATCAGTTCTGCAGTGCTCCAACCAGCAAATGTCCTCCAACCTACTCCAAATCCTTTGGCAGAGACTTAATTTAGGACTGAAAATCCAAGGTCCATGGAAACTAAATCTTCTGTTTCATTTCTGATTTACTACAGACTACCGTATCTAATGACTCTAACTCCTATATCACTAAAACAGGCCGAACAGTCAATATTTAAATAACAGACCACTCACCTCCTAATCATAGGACATTCCTAAACCATCAGAAGGGTCTAACTTAGCATACAAATTCCCCTGGGCTGGATCGTGGTGACTGAAAAATAAGTTCACTTCCTAAGTATGCTACAAGTCCAAATACTATGTGCCCATGTGAAATGACTACAGAAAAAGCTTTAGTTCAGCAGATGTCCCCTCTATGTCTAGAGAGGATTAAGGATTTCTCTCTAGTCAAAGTCTTATGATCACAAAGATGGTGTGATCATGTTTATTCTGTAGGACTAACGCAGTAGTAAAGTGTTCTGAGACACTTCCAGGTTTTATTTTAAGAAAGGAAGATTTACTTAGCTGAACTTCCCAACGAATGATTCCTTTACCACTAAAATGAGACTAATTGAGTTCCAAGTAAATGAAAGATAAGGATGACAGCAGAGAACAAAGGTGGACATTGCATAAGTTAATTATGCAATAAGGTAGTAACAATAGCACTGACATTCAGAGGGTGACAATACGGTATGTACAGCAAAAGTTCTTTGGGATCTGCACTTATTCATTTATAGAACTTATCTGTATAGTACAGCTTACAACACTGCCACAGAAAATATTAGCCCATGTCTGTTAGATGTATTTTATTAGTTTTAAACAGTGAGTAAACCCCAAGCAATTCAGGTGCATGACCAAAAACAAACCATCCCAACATTTGCAATGTTTCACGCTATTTGAAGCTGTTGACTCTCCAGTGAGATTCTGTGGTTGTTGGCATCATGTTAGCAGAAAACTTTTATAAAGGTCTGTAACAGTTTTTATCTTTAAAAAAATTCAGTGTCACCTTGAAAGTAAATAGCAACAGAGAAAGCAAACACAGGGTTTTTAAGAAATGCATATAAAATCAAACTAAGAAAGCAGTAATACTGCTCTCAAATCACAAAGGAAATCCAGTCAAAGAGTACCAACCAGGACCAAAATTATTAAAATAAGTCATTCTGGGAGGTTATAAGAAATTGAGTAGACTGTATTTGTGCTGCAGCATCCTTCTTCAAATCATTACACTAGCAAAGGATGCAAAAACTAATCCAATTACATCTCTTTACACATAATATAAGTATGCTACCTATTAACTAATGTTTTAGGAGGCAAGAAGGCCATTCCTTTTAACCATTTTCTTATATAATATAGACTTTCAGAATTGGTAAAGTTGTACTAGTGTTAACAGAATAATTCAATGGTTTATCACACCAGTTAAATGAGAGAATATATAAAAAATGGATCCTTTAGCATGTTGGTACAACCATTATTACTACTACTACTACTACTACTACTACTACTACTACTACTACTATTACTATTCCAATTTAAATTATTATACAGCTTTGCTTCATTAGTCCTTTTTTTAAGTTTGATTGTTTCTTGACTGATTTCCTTAAAAATCAAATTCAGTGATAGACTAATTATCCACCTACCATAATACCAAAATAATTTGTAATTGAAGTATTAAAAACCCAAAAGATGTATCGTAAACACAGACTGACTTCTGCTATTGATGCAAAATATAATTCTGAATATTGTTGCATTCTTTGAGCTTAAGGTCCTTTACACTATTTAAGTACAATACTTAATTCTGAGATTCATGCCTCTGATTAAATAGATGAAAATACTAATGTTATTAAAATGAGTTATGTACTGCATACCGAAAAGATTCTAATTGGCCTTGATATAAATTACATCTTTCACAATTTTCACAATGTCTTAATCAAAGGGCAAATATTGCTTTGAAGTGACCTACATACCATTAACTAAATGTTCATGGTGGGCAAAAGCCTTCCAGTGTTGGTGACCTGAACAGAAATGTTGCGACAACAGCACATAAGTTTTAATAAAGAGACATTCAATAATTGCATGCAGTTAATTTTGTAGATCTTTTTATTATCATTAATCACTCTCAGTTTCTTTCATAATATCCTGCAAAAACTTTGTGTTATACCCTATGGATAACACCATGTGTTCCACATAACAGCATTTGACTGAAAGAAAAGAAATTTTACTCATGTTAAATTCTGTTTCCATTGACATCTATGTAAGGCGATTAATGTGTTATTCCTATACTGTGTTTCAGGAATACAACAGTAATTTTCATCAGGAGGAAAAAGTATCCTCAAGTACAGAATGTGAATGTATACATAGTCATAATGATATCATATATCATGGCAATAATTCAGCAACAGTGATTTTCTATGGTGCAGGTTTTAGAATTTGAATCATTATATCCTGTACACTTGCATTGTATCTGCTCTTTCATCACTAGCCTTGATTTTTATCTTTTTATTCCAAACTTTTGCACATTTCTGGATGCTGAGGAGCACTCCAGTGGGTCAGCCCCCATGCATCTCACTAACCACCCGTTAAGGCAGGGCACAAGAGCACACTCGGGGAGCCTGTGCTGCCCTGCCCAGCCCTGCAAGGCACAATGAGGCTGCAATGGTGTCACCAGAAGCAGCAGCAGCTTCTGTCTCTGACTTGCCTCTGTGAAAACTGTTGGTGCAGTTCAGTGGCTGGACTTCGACCATAATAACCACTTTATCTGCAGGAAATTTCTTTAGAGGAATATACTAATCGGTGGCTCTGGACATGTGTCAACTTGCATTTGTGAAGTGGTGTGCAAGTGGAGAACTTGTATAATGCTCTACAAAGATCAATGCTGGCATACTCCATACAAGTTAGAAAAGGTTTTTTCAAGAGAGTCCTGTTTTTTTGAGACTCCATAGGGACAATATGAACATTTTTTTCTGTGACATCAGTTCCCTTACATACCTCAAATGACAAACCCTCCTCAGGGTGGCCAGAAGAAAGGACAAAGAAATGCCATCCAGCACCTATTTCTTGTTAAACTGTATGCAGTCCTTCCATGTTTACAATATTTCTGCCAAAGCAGGAGCGTACTTGCATGGAGCTGTGAGGTCCATATTTCTCTCTCTTTCAACATGGCCTTTTAATAGGCTGCAACTACAAATGACAAGTAGAACCGTGCTTTACCATCACCTATTTTTCCTGTATATACTAAAATGTGATTCTCTCTTTCACAAAAAGTGGAACAACTAGGTTTCATTTTGCATTGACCAGAAGCTGAAGTGGAATGAGTTAATTTCTTTTACTTTTCCAAGCTCTTTCTTCTGTTCTAATACTTGCTTTTAATATTATTCTTAACATACAGCCCTTCAATTTCTTTCTGGTTCCAGAGATGGTAAACATTGCCTCTTTGCACTCATTTATTCATGTATTTTTTTCCTGTGGGTGGTGGTGTTTTCTTTTCTTTCATTCTCAGAATGTTGGAACTAATTACATTTTAGCAAACAATAATGCTCGGGTTACTGCATTGGAGTAATCGTTTTATAATATACTATAATAATTGCTAATGATTGTAAAGATTACTAATGATTAATGGTTTTCCTAAGGGGAATATTGGTCAGGTCTGAACACTGGTGTGACAGTAAACATAGCTTCTTTGGAAGCAGCATTGACTAAATGACTGTTGCGGTTCCTCATGTTCTACATAGAGGTGGTTCTGGGTACTTCAGATAAATTTTGCTACGTCATGTCTTTCTGGAAAAGCTAATACTTTCAAACATAAGTATTACTGGGGAAATAACCCTTGGTATGTCATTTATAAACTGAGAAGAAAGTCTGAATATTTGCTGTGTAGTACCTGTAGGAAGTCCAAGACACAGTTAGTCTTTTGACTACTACTTTGCTTCTTGACCTGGGTCATTTTTAAACCTATAGCTAACCACCCTTTGAAAAACTGCACAGTATCTAGTCTAGGTATAAACACAGAACTTTATTCTCCAGGGTTGTTAGTCTGATACTTTTCAATAACATATAAGTTCACACTTGAGGACTACAATGAAAGAATGAAAATCTTTGAATATGAATTAGAAGTCAGGAAGAAAATTTCCCCCAGAACTGAACTCTGTAAAGTATCTAAACCTGCAGACAGTGAAAAAAGGCTGTTTGACTATATGCTGGCAAGAAGATGAAAATAACCCTTCTCCTCCCACGCTTTGAGTATCTGCTCAAAATGTCAGACATAGTAACTGATTGATACCAAATTTTGTAGATTTTGTATTTATTTTATATTTTGTCTATGAGTAAAACATATCTACTATTATTCTAACTATTAACTATGTATGACATTTATAATTCTAGACTAGAAGCCAGGCACTAGAGAGTTGAAGCACCAGCTCTATCCTTATCTTACCCAATGGCCTTAGGAAGCCTCTTCAATTTTTCAGCTTCCCCATCTGAAAAGTAGAGATTACATTTTCCAATCTAGATATCACGAGTCCTTTCAATTAATTGTTGTCTTATCAAAATTATGCAAAGGCAAAGCACTTAATAAAAGTCAGCCATTTCTGCAAAAATTATTTAGCAAGATCTGTTTTAGTCTGTGGATTAGTATGTTCAAGTCATGATCAGTTTTACAGACTCCTGGGAAATTTTCACCAGCAGTGGATGGATAAAACCAACAGTTTTTTTACTGAGATCAAAAGCATGCCAGCTAGCAGAAAATCTGATAGGCTGAATATAATACAAGGAAAAGAAATGACTCTCAGAAATGTAGATTAGCATGTATAACTGTAAACTAACTGTAAACCCTCCTCCAAACTGAGCAGATGCAATTACAGAGTAATTTCAGACTGCTCTGTAGAAACAAGACTTGTGAATATTTGGGAGAGAAAAGCAGCCAGACAGGTCTGTTCAATCAGTT